>OY294049.1:35830410-36021979 GCA_958510825.1 Brachypterus glaber
AAATAAAATAATAACTAATTATTACTATTAAATAACAAACAACTTTTTTATAAAACTTGAGTACTATTGTTTTAATTGTAAACTGTAATACAAACTACATAAAATATAAATTTACATATAAATTGGGTACATAACCAAAGTAATTAAAATTTGTATTCAAGATTTGTCTAACAATAATCATCGTTATTATACTTACTTTTATTATAATAAGAAAATTATTAATCATTATATTTAATACATTTTAATTAAAATATATATTTTCAAAAATTGGAACAAGCTTGCATGTTGTCAAAATATAGTTTGCAATATAGTTAGTCCTGATATAGTGAAACTTTGGTAACAGCGGCAACATTGTTTTGAACCTTAGTCCGCCTAATAGCCACTACGCTAACATTTGCGTGTGTAATTATCCCCCTGTGGTAGATGAACCCCTTGCTAGATGCTTTTATCTACCCAGTCCTAACCTAAGTTTCATGTTAAAGTCAACAAGTCTTGCTAAGTTCAAACAGCTCTCCTTTTAAGTCAACACTTTTAAATTATTCATCAAAACATTGACTAGAAGCACTCTTATTTCAATTTAAACACATAATTTATGTGACATAAACAGAGGTCAATAGTATATTTAATTTCCTAGAGGTCCATAACAAAATAAAACAAAGAACAAATACACTAATGTAAATATTAAGGATAGTCTAAACATTTATAGGTGATATTTAACTAGACTCTTACTGTTTGGTTGGGATATGCTACATTAAAAAAGTGCATGCAGATAAATATAAAAGATAGGTAATTTCTAAATATTTATAAGTGAAATCGATTTTGCTGGTCCCGAAATTAAATCTGGGCTTGATTAGTATTTGCGAGGAAAATAATTCAATAAATAGCAAGGTTGGGAATTTTTATGATTAATAAGTCTATTTGGGGGAAGATAAGATGTAATAGGTAGGCAATAAAGACATGAACGTAAAAATGAGATGAAAGAAAGTTGATGGTGAAATTGAGATGAAATGGATGTCATTTGTAGAAATGCGTAATGGTATATAATCGAGATGACAACTGAAATTACAGTGGGTCCTGTTTGGTATTAAGTTGTCGTCATGGCCGCCTGCGTCGTGAAATCGGCTCACACCTTCCCTAATAAAACGACCTGGCCGGGCAAGAATCTAAGAAAATAGCTATAATTATAATAAAAACTGGATAAAAAGCGGTTAGGGCACGTGCATTGAAGGCGTTCTCTACCTCTGTGTAATTACAACTTACCGAGGACCTACCTTTATCGATGCTTTTCGATCAAGCTCCCTCACTTAGCTTCAGTAACTGGGTGCTGTTATTAACCAAACCCGGTGTTTATCCCAAATTTATACTTTATGCACTTTTATCACACAAATAAATACATGTTATTTAATACTTGATGACATAACATTAATTCTTTTATTATGTTCTTTTCAGATCCGACAAGAAAAACCTTATTATATAGCAGACCCCGAAGTAGACTCCTTAGTAAGTATACACCATTATTACTCTACTATTCATGTTCGTTTTATCCGATTTTTTTTTTTTTTTCAAGAAAAGTTACGATTTTAATTTTGGTTTTACGGGTGGAAACACGCGTAAAATCAAAAAATCATTTTTTTTGCATTTTCGTGTTAAGAATGTCATGAAACGTCGAGAAAATGTGAAAAAAGTGGGTTGTTAAAAAATATCTGTTTGTATGTAAACCATATAACTTTTAAACGGAACGTCCGATTTGAAAAATTCTTTCACCAAATGATTCAGGACCTTTTATATTTGCGTCACATCAAATATGGTTAACATTAGCATAGGGCAAGGGGGGCAAAATTGACAAAACTATAATTTTTAGCTTATTTATAGTAGGACAATTTTTTTGCATAAATGAAAATGTTGTTTAATTCCCTACAAAAACACATGTGATCATTTTTATCGTAGGACTATTCTGCCCTACTGCGATAGAAGGCAGTAACTCCATTTGTCGCATAGCAGCGTTTTTTAAATATTACATCAGAGTTGACGTCAAAACGTGGCTAGGCGACAAATGAAGTTACTGCTTTCTAGCGTAGTAGGGGAGTATTAGTTTCTGATATATAGGCATTTTAATAAATTTTTATATATTTATACATTTTTAATTAGATGTCAAATTTTGACACTAGTAAAAATTCAGTCAGAGGTAAAATAAAATTTTGATGTTTTTGAATAAAATATCTGAAAATCGACAATTCTATAAAGCTAGAAAGAAAGATCAAAAGAAAATGGTCAAAAAATACAGAAAAGAGTAACGAATCCGTGAAAAACGAAAACATGAAAATTGCTGACAGACTTTAACTTTTACGATTAGTTTAAAATACATAAGATTTCCACCCGTCTAGAAAAGGTACCCGTTGCACATTTTTTAATATCTTTTTATTTCACAAGGTATAATTATCCTACAAAAAATTTGCAATAATACAAGTATTTTTTTAATTTAACCAAGCTTTCTAGATATTGGTTAATAAATAATTAAACTCATCCATTTCTTACCAGGATTGAATGTGGTGGGTATTTTTTGCGAAACGTCTAGGATAAAATATAAAACAATGTAATAATTAAATTATTTAAAATAATTAACTTGTTACAACAAAAAGACCCATACGGATAAGATTGAAAGCGATATAAATCAGTCAGAGCACGCAATACTATTTCGATCCAGAATTCTCGCTAATTCTATCTGATCCGCATGTAAAGGTCCCGCTTTTATGATCATAGCATTTTTTTCTACGACTGCTTTAGAATGTTAACAAATACACACACTTTTCAAACACAGAATGAATCCATTCTAGCTCTAGATAGGGTATCAATATTCCTTATCAAGTGTTAGAATGAGCACATGTAGTGCCATCTCTTGTTTATAAAATTAAAGAAAACTGTGGCAAAATTAGCAAAAGTATATTTATTTTACCATGAAATATTGAATAATTTAATGCAATTTAAAGTTTTGCGTTAAAATTACATAAAGTTTATTAGTTTTTTCTTAATATTTTACCAGTTTTTTATCAATTTAGTTCAAAAAATTAAAACTGCTCCATCTATTGTTAAATATTTAAACTTGACATCTGTCACAACAATCTGACATAACCTTCAATTTTTGCATTATAATTTGTAAATATGTGCTAAAATTAAATAAAAATCTTTTTTAAGTACTGATTTGATAAAATTATTAAATAACATTAATTGCTTTATTTAAAAATATGTGTTTTGTTGCATATGCAATGTCACAAAAAAACATTGTTTTTAACCTTGTCCGCAGTTTAAAGCCATACAGTGTTTCATATTTGCAGTCGAAGAAAAAGTATAGTCTACAACACGTATGGAATAGTCATTCCGCGCTCGCGGGACCGTTATTCTCGCCTGACAGCTCGTATGACAAGCTTTCCGCTCGCGCGGAATATTGTCTATTCCATACTAGTTATAGAATATACTATTTTGCAATAACTTTTAGGTATGTGTGTACACCTTTTTACTAAAAAAAAACTTGAGATATAAGTCTTATGATTAGACTTTATTGCTATTTTTATGATAAGTATCTCATAGATGCATCTAGATGTCTTAATCAAAACGTTAACCGTTTAATGAAAAACCAGTATAATCTTCATTAACCCTTACCCTCCAGGGTGTCACAATTGTGACTTTACTTCTTTATTTTTTCTTTAAGGCAAAATTAATCCAAAATACTTTTATAGACTTTTTATGTATGCAAACAAATATGCAAATTTAATTCAGTATAATACAAACTACAGCTCTCCTAAAGGAAACAAAAACTCGTGCAAAAAACTAAACAAAAATTGGTTTATTTTTTATTTTTTGTTTCTTCTTTTTAGGCAAAGCAAATATAAAAAAACACAATTAAATCAAAAAATTATCAATAGTTTAGTCCCGGGAGTAAGTAAGGGTTAACTAGTTTTTAAATTGAAATAATTTACCTTCTCAGCTACTATTCATATTTCCAAAAGTTTTTATACCTCTACGAAATCCTTAAATCTATAATATTTAGATATGTACATATACTCTGCAAAACGGGCGTTTTTTATGTGGATTTACCCGAATATTCATGAATAATATTATTTTAACTTTGAATTGTTGTCGTTTTTAAGCGACTTGGACATAGCATGGACACCCCCAATATTAAAGTCGTTGTATTTAATTTACATCAGATATCGGGCAACATTTCCATCTAGGAGGCCGTTTTATGGTACAAGGACACGTCATGATCAGAACCAGTCGTTTTTTTTATTTCGTTCTACCTTTGATAGAATACTGCCTGACGAATTCAAAAACCACTAAGTTAATTTTTGCAAAAGTAATGATTTTAATATATTAGTAACTAATAATCTAAAACTCGCTAATATATATATAGAATAGATATAGAATCTAGTTTTAGAGTAAGTGCTCTAAATATACTAAAAACCATCTTGAATAATATGCTCAAAAACAGTTCCAATAACATACTACAATATTAGCTGTCTCCTAAACTTGTATTGCTCTTTAACTTTAGTATTAGCATTTTTTTACTGAGTAATTAACTATAAATCAACTCTAGGTCAGGGATTATCTAAAAGGGACCTTCTAAAGTCAAAAATTAACAGTTTTCCTGTGGTTAGAAATGTATAAAATTTATCTGTTACAATTTACAAAACGGATAAACAGCAAAAATATTTCTGTTAAATTAACCTAATATGTTAATCTAACATTTAATGGCTTAGAGAAAATTTAATAAAACAGAAAAAAAAATAAGTTCTACTCTTGTGTTGTTATAAACTTAACTTATAGTTCCGTTGTGCTTGTAAAAAGCTTTTTACCTGTATCCGTATTGGTATTTTCTGCATTTGAAAGGCAGTTTAGTAAAGTCAGGTTGTCGTTCAGGCTTAAAAAAGAAGAGAAATGACCATCAAATATAAACGTTTCTTTGTTATAACTTTTGAAAAATACATTCTTACAGCTCGTAGACTCTGACCAGATCAATAGAATTGTCTCGAACACAACAAACAATAATCGACACTCTTTTTATCAATTTAATTATTTTTTTTTTATTGCATCAATCATTATTAAAACCAGATAATAACAATTTACAACCAAAATAATTAATATAAATATTCATATAAAAATTGAACCTTTAAAATATTCATATATATTTGTATGCATTAACTTTAATCATTTTAAATCTATATTCAAAATTTTATTTACTTAAGATATTATTAGGTAATTAGCATATTACTTATTTTACATAATGTGGTTGAGTTTTAATTACTTTTTTTTTAAGAAAAATCTATTAAACATATTGTGTTGTAGACTTTTTACTTAAATATTTAAAAATCGCTCCTTTCGAGAAATTCCGAATCCGTTCCTGTTCTTGTACAAAATTGTTGTTAATTATTGTACCGTTTATACATAATATTATTAACATAAACATAAAACGTTAAACTTAATCGTTTTAATTTTGTTTTTATTTTAAAAATAGTAGAACGTTTAATATAAATCTATAGTATCAAAGGCAGCTTGATTATATATTAAAATTAATAAATTATCAATTACCCTACAAGAAATAATGCTAATGTCGTGCACTAAAATTTTATTGATAAGTTAATCTACCAGATGTTTATTTACGGAATAACTTCGATAAATTAAAATGTTTATTGTTTTATGAACTGTAAATTGCACAGTTTAATTTATTAATTTATTATTTTTTTAATAAAAAAATAAAATAAGGTCCAAAAAAATTTACATTTTTATTCTTCAAACCAATCAGCGCCATTAAATAAGTATCAGTTATTATTTACTTCATCATGCTGTTTTTAAATGTTCCTCTACTTTTTGTGAGTTCCTCATACATAATCGTTTTGCAGGTTGATGACCGAAACTATTGAATGTAACTATTTTGTTGTAATTTGTCACATCAGGATCGGTTTATCTAAGTTTCTGGTCAGTTAATAGCTACTCCTTTTATAATTTTACGGATATTAGTGTCCATCTCGTATAGAAACACAAAAGACCACCCACATGAAGGCTCACTCGCGCGGTCACAGGTCAAATAAAAACTGGTCATACCTACCTATTACTTTACGAGTTCTATAGCAGTTAAATTTTTGGCATGTAGCATATGAGGCACTAAAAAATATGAACCTGAACTCATAATAATATCCGAAGAATTATGAAACATTTAAAATAGTATAGTATATAAAAATTAAAATCCCTATTCTAGGTAAGGCTAGGGTTTAATATGTTAATAATTATCAATTAATTTTTGAATTATATGGGAAATATGACGGTTTTAAACAATACAATTTAAAATAAATAAAAACCCTGTTGTCCATATTAAATGCTTGGCCATATTGTCTTCCTTTACCCTACAAATAAATCCCATTTAGTTGATTAGAGATAAGCAAAATAACCGTACTTATATAATTGATAGTGTAACTCTAATAACAGTTATTATTACGAAGATTGGCGTGGGTCACTAGGGGTTTTCTAGTGTACAAGCAAACAACAACCCTTAATCATGTTTTGTCCCTTTGTCTGTGATGCGTGTGTAATGATTAAGGTGCACACTTCAGTTGTTTGCAGACTTTGGCGTGCGAATGAAAGATAACGTGGGGGACGAAAGAGAAATGGTCTCTTTGCCCCGTCTCGCAGAATCCTCAGGCTAGACCATCACATGTAATTTTCTGTTTCGTGAACCTTTTCTTGATACCGACATGAGTTAAAATACCGTATCTCTCATTTTTGAGATTTTTAATGTGTTGGGCGCCACGAGTTTTTTGGTTTACCATGTTTACATGTTTATTACAAAATCGACTGGTCTGTGTAAAAAGCTATTTGCAGAAAAGACCTATTTGTTATTTTCCTTAAATAAACGGAAAAAATCATTTTAGGTGAGTTTATTTCATTTTTAAGTAAAGAGCAAAAAAAATTACTGCAAGATTTAATGAAAAAACAACAATAACCCATTTCTGTAGTTATTATGTTATGAGATACGAGCTTACAGTCGAAATATTAATTTATTATTTTTATTTCGGTACCGAAGTCATAATTTATAAATTAACCTGTTATATTACATGCGTCATCACACTATTAAATTGATTATATCTGATAATTTTTTTAATGTTAATTGTATTTAATATATAACCTTTCAGAACTAATTTTCATAATAAGTTTAAGGAAAAAAGTTCATTTGAAGTACATAGTTTGATATTTCACTAGTAAATCATATTGCTATAGTATATTCAACTTCAATATGCAGTAGAAGTAAATAAAACAATCGCGCACGCGGCAGCTGGCGCGTGGTTTGATTGGTTAGAACACTCGAATGTTGCAAAAGTAGGGATGTAGAAAATTAAACAGATCAGTACATGAGTACTTGCGAAGAATCGTGCAATGCATTGCAATGGACCGTTATATAGAAATATTTTGTTTTGAGTCCTACCCTGTCAGTAAATCCGTTGTTGTCACGTGCGATTGTTTACACTCACTGCATTTTGAAGTTGAATATACTATAATAACAGCGTGATGGGTTATGTATTATATGAGGTTCTTTCGTACGACGGCGGCATGTTTTGCCAGTACACCTACGCCGATAAACACCAACACAGACACTTCTTTACTCCGGAAAGCACTGATTTATTTAATAAGCTCATTGTTTATAAGTAGCTACAATCAACTAATGTCACTTTTTTATTTTCAGATGGTTCAAGCCATACAAGTACTTCGGTTTCACCTATTAGAATTGGAAAAGGTAAGAAAACGTTTTAGCATTAATTAAAAAAAAAACAATTATTTTGAATAAATCAAAACAATTTATCTATTATAGATAATCTATAAATGGTTTAATTTAAATTTAATATAATTAATTTAAATTTAAAACAATTTATATGCCAGTTACTTTTTTAAGTAGCATATTAAGATTCAGTACTTAAATTTATCCCAATCTAAAAAGTTTAGATATTTTAGAATATATATTTGTTTTTCCAACTACGCCAACTACTTCCTACTCTAAAAACGATATCCATTAAAAAAGTATTTGCCTTAAAAATTATCACTAGTAGTAGATTTTTCCCAGTAACAAAAGTATCGGAAAAAGAATTAGATTTTAATGGGGACTTTGACATAGCCGTACTTTATGTAGCAGGTATAATATAAAAGAATCCAATAAATCCATCCAGGAATTCGTCAGAAGTGGTGCCAATTTTTAGGAGATCAAAGTTTTGTTTTTGCCAAAAGGGTCCCGTTGGCGGGTTTTGTATAGTAATAGTCGTATGGCACGTAGAAGGGTCTTAGACGACATTATATAGTAACTAAGTAGAATTTCCTAATTAGGCGGGTAGAGGAAAACCAGCAGAAGATCAATAACACAGGCTGCGACGTCGGCACAATGCACTGCTCGAGTTACACCGGATCGTCCCGCGGGTCCGTCTCAGATTCTCCGTATTAAAAGCCGACATGTAAAAATATGGAAATTGCGCGGCAGAATGCCGTCCGATGGCCCGATCGCCGACCGGATGGCCATCACATCGCTTTGCATTCGCAGCCACATTTAAATTGCTAAAAGGGGACACTATCAAGCGGTTCATCTCTCTCTCCACGTTGCGATATTATAATCTTGTTGCAAGCCAAATGCATATAACCGGTTACTCCAGACGTCGTCTTCGGACGGCCATCTTGCAGAACGGCTTTCCGCGGAGGCTTGACAGCAGCCCGACTGACCCCATCCACATGCAAACTAGCTGGCTATCGATAGTGGCCCTGTGTCAATCGGTTTCATCAAATTACAGAGTGCATACTCATTATAGTCCAGGAAAAGACAAATTGAATAATATTCACGGATTCCTGAAGTCAATTTAAGTTTCAAAGAATGGTCAAAACAAATAATCAGTGTATTTTAGAAGAAGAAGATCGATTTCGAAAGATATGATTTAATAATTTATATACCAATTCTAGTACAATGTTGTCCTTAGAATCCGAAATAGTTCACAGAATTGTTCCATTTTTTTGAAGGCTAGAAAAATGTTGTGAACGAATTCTGATTCTATGGACAAAACTTTGCTAGATCTGTAATACAAATCCATACAGTTTACCTAAATTTGTAAAGAAACAGGGTTATCACCAAGAACTATGCAATTTTGCTGTTGGTGGCTATGAATAGACTAGGCTCCCTTCTACCAATGTCCACTGGTTGTTTGCTTGGACCATTCTTTAAAACTTACATTGGCTTTACGGCTAATGTTTATTTTGATTGCGGTAAAACGTCTTTCTTTAAAATTATTAAAAAAGTCTCTTCTTGAAGAAATATGAAAGAGTCTCATGGAGATTCGGTGATACGGGTGTAAAAAACTAAGATAACTTTCTTCTTCATCTTCAGCAATTTTTGACTCTTGTCAAAGACTAATTGGCCATTTAGTGCAGTGGGTTTGCAAAAGTTTCCCAGTGATACACACCTCGGTTTAATTAGTTGATTTTTTTTATTTTTTCATCATATCTTCAAAACCGGTATTGATTCTTGACAAAATTTTATTTTATTTTTTTTATGTATGCAACACAAATCGCAAATAATATAAAATTTAATCTACGTTTTTCCGGACTATTGTGTCAATCAGTTCCATCAAATTACGGTGCATACTCATTACCATTCCCATTCCAAAGAGCAATCTCCTCGATGGACTTTGTCACTAAAACAATCGTCGTGGCCCACTCTCTTAGATTCTACAGAAGGTCATTAAGGAGTTAACTGTACGTATTTTTTTACGATTTGATTTAATTTTTTCTTTTTGATTGTCCTTATAGTCAAGGGCGTATCCAGGGGGGGTATAATTTAAAACTATGCCACTGTTTTAAAATTTTAAACCATCACAATTGTAAAAAAAAATTGACTGCGGCGCTAACTTAGTTAATCAAGGGCTGACGATAATTTTTTTAGTCGTAATTTTTTTTGTGTTTTTTTATTTTTTGTATTATAGATATAATATCTGGTTATTTTCTACACAATTATTCTTTTAGATAATATATTTTAAAAAAAATATTATTTTTTCTCTACGGCGCACCGCGGCGCAAGATTTTCTATGTTTTTACTAATTTAAGAAAATTTCTGTATAATTTCGCGATATTGGCCATTTTAATTAGTTAAACAAAAATAAGCAAACATTTTCTTCTGCGGCGACATTTTAATTCTTTTCCAGATTTGGGAAAAAATGTGTTGTTGTGTTTCTCGATAATTCTGCTTCAATAAAAAAATTAAAATGTTAAGTATCTCAGACTAAAAATTCTTAATCAAAGAATATTTATTCTTTAAAAATCTTGTTTTAAATTTTTACCATAAAATGTTAATTGTTGGATTCAATTTTAGGGAAAAAGGTAAATGATAGAAATTTCTTTCCATATTATAAAACTTCCATAAAACATTTTGCCGGGTATAGTTAATTAAAATTATCAGTTTAATGTCCCATTTCTTTCGATAATATTCTGGATATTATACCCATAAGAACATCATTTTTATAGCTGGTATCAAATCCATGTCAATTGGTTATTTCATCAAATTACCATGCATAATAATTATTACCGTTTCTCTATCTTGCTTAACTGTAAGTGTGGTTAAAATTATTACTAACGTATAAACCGAAAAATTTCCAATAAGATTCCTAAGAAAAATACCAAACAACATTTTTTATATTATCAAAGAATTGCAAAGGTTAAGCATGTAAATACTTTTTCAAAGTAACATTGAATATATTTATACATAAAGTTGAGTAACCACATTTTTCTTCATTTGCATACGAAATAGAGAAGTCAGATGTGTTAGCTAAAAACCAACATCTTTATAATTTCACTTAAGTAGGTATTTTTTCAAAACCACATAACATATGTGTTCTTAAAATTATATGGAAATACGTATAGAAATCAAATTAGCTTAGTATTCCATTATGTACTATTCACAGTAAATGGTATATTGAATTTTCCCAGATACTAAAAAAAAAATATTAAAAAAACAATCCGAAAAAAAAAACATTTTTAAAATTTTTCAATTTTTTTTTAAATAATCATCTTTTTGGCGAAAAACAACAAAAATTAAATAAAATTTTTGAAAACAATAGTTTTTTTAATTTTTTAAAAAAGTTTAACCCCCTATAACTTTTTTGTTTTGGGTGGGATTACTTTCAAAAACTAGAGTGAACTTCTCCACATATAATTTGATTTTTTCTAAAAATTTGGAGTCGTTTGGATTATTTGTTTTTGAGTTATCGTGTCGAGTACAAAAAACGACGGATAGACAGACAGACGGACAGACGGACATTTTTAAAGTTTCTTTTGTATTAATAGTAATACATATAATAATTAACAATAATAAAACTACCAAAATTTAATTAAATAACAAAATAAAAAAAATATATACAGTGCGTGCATTAAGTCTGGAATCACCCGAATAACTTTTTAGTTACAAGTAAAATACAAAAATCCTCGGACAGGTCGATTTATATTTTTAATTCTGCAAATTTTGGTTTAAAAAAAGTTATCAAAATTGGCACCCCCTTGCACCCTCACCCCCCAACTTTTTTTTTCAAATAGCAACCTACCCCTTGTGATACATCATTGGAAAGGTAATTTAATAAGCTTTCCAACAGTGTATGATAAAGCATAATTTGTTAAAGGGTCTATGAAAAAACGCATGTTTTATTTAAACATTGTTTGTGTGAAATATTACGCATAATATGGTAATTGTTGCCCTATTTCCTACTTGGCACCTTCCTGAGAATCTAAATAAGGTTGTTTTAAACTTATTGTAATATTTTATACCCTGTTGAAAAATGCAATTTTTTTTCTTTTTATTGACCAATTTTATGTTTACTATTTAATCGATTTTAATCCCGTTTTTTTACTGTCCACTGTCAAAGAGCTGAAGGACATCAATTTAAACATTTATAGTGAACTAAAGTTATACTTTACATGTCTTTATAATAAACTAAATTGTGCATTTTATCATTAGCCCTTTACCAAATTAGGCTTTATAATACACCGTTGGAAAGCTTATTAAATTACCTTTCCAACGAAGTGTCACAAGGGGTAGGTTGCTATGTGAAAAAAAAAAGTTGGGGGGTGAGGGTGCAAGGGGGTGCAAATTTTAATAACTTTTATTACACCATAATTTGCAAAATTAAAAATAAAAATCGACCTATCCAAGGGTTTTTGTGTTTTACTTGTAACTAAAAAGTTAATCGGGTGATTCCAGACTTAATGCACGCACTGTATAACTAAAATAAAAATGACTAATTATCTTCCCCTTTTTTCCCAAAAGTACCCAAAACACTGACCGCATTAAAGTTTCTTATTTTTTCATGAAACACATTTGTATCCAAAACATTTTTGTCTAGGACGTTTTTTGGCGATTTGGGGAAATTCGAAACTACCGTATAATACTATTCTAGCGCTACGCGCTGCGAATAGTATAATAATGGGATATCATATTCTCAACGTTAAAATTTGATTTACTGATGATAAGATCTTTTGACATTGCCTAAAGAACCTTTCCAATATTTTTAATCGTTAATTTTTACCTGCTTATGAAATAAATCAAATATTATTCAAAGAATGTTGAAGGATTGCTGTGGAATCACTTTTTTTTGTGGTGGTACACTGAAAAAGCATTTTTTCACCACCAGCCTAAAAGCGCTTCTTTATTACTGTTCTTTTCATTGGTAGAAATATTATTTCTCTACCTATGACGTCAGAGGTTCTAAAAATAATGATATTGCACCATGGTTAATAATGAATTTTTATTCAGCTGTTTTGGCATCTGACGTTTCACTTAATTATTAAATCACATTGCTACTTACAAGTGTCTTTAGGCACCAAATTTATTTATTGCATGATAAATTAAAAATATTAACTAAATTAGTACCTATAAAACATGTTTTACGAAAAACACTTCGAAAAGTGAAAATCATTGGTCCATCATATTCAACCATATATATTACCTTAAGGATCATATATTACTAGAGGTACAACCCCCATATATTGATTTTTGAGGCAATAGATTCTCCCTCACAGTTTTCGCCTGTCTCCTTATTTCTGGGGGAGTACCAGAATCATCACTTTGCATTTTACTTTCCATTTTTATATATTTTATTACACTTAACACGGAAACACTTTCTAACTTAATAATTTTAGCAAATCACCAGAAAATTTCTGCCAGAAATGTCAAGTTATTCATTTGTTTTTTTAATGGCCGCGAACGGCTAGCGTGATATTTTAAATTTATAAGCTTTTTCATTAAATTTTAGTAAAATAAATAAATAAATAGCTAATTAATTGTACTGGTAGTGAAAAAAATGCTATATTTTCCACGTGATTGAAGATTTAACATTTTAGACCGCGTCTTGCGGGCTTCGCGCTAGCGCGCTCATCCCGCAATTTGACGCAGGTCAAAAATGTTAAACTTCTCTCACTTGGTAAATAATATACTATTTCATTATTTAAGAAACCTGATTACCAGCACCTAAATAACTGTAATATTTGTATTCAAATTTAGTAATAATAACAAATTTTATTCTTTGTGTCACTGGAACCATTGGCTGAGCTAATAAAATCTCAAATAAACAAAATTTATGGAAAATTTTATTAATTTATTCAAATAAACTTTACCTACTTCTTCATTTTTTTACAGTGTTATCAGGGGTAATATCATAAGTGATACTAGGTTAGGTATCGGTGGTTTTTACATAAATTTTACGAATATTAATCCCAATGACGAAAATGCAACGACTGCTTTAGCAGGAGTTGTATTTTCCAAAAATTGGGATTAATATGAGTAAAATTTGAAAAAAAAAGCACCAGTACCTAACCTAGTATCACGAATTGATATTTAGGGAGAGAATATAATTTATATTTAATACACATACCTCTTAATTATAACGTATTAATCCACAAATAAATTATATTTTATAAATTAAAAAGCAAACAATAAGCACGATTTTAGATTAGACAGAAGAGGGGTAAAAAAACCATCGTAGGGGTAAGGTATTTTCACTTATCAGTACAGCATACTACATATGTATATAAATCGTATTCTCACTCTAATGCGCCAAGTTAATTACGAAAAGTAATCCCTGCCTTTTAGATAATTATAAATGAGCAGTAGTGATAGGAATTTCATGTAGAAAAAACGTATTTAGGTAAATATTTTTATTATTGTAATGTATTCGTGACGACTGTCGTTAAATCCGCGTAGACAAAACACTATGATGACGGAACCCACGCGAGTTCTCCTGTCGAAAAATATCATTTCCAAGGTCACTAGACCCGGTGTCATGATATGCAAATTAACCTGCATTTTATCTTGTTCGTTTTTTGTTTGGTAACCCGGTACCCATCCAGTTATTCTCGTCTTAAACTATGCAAATATATCTAGATGCAAATTTTGAATACTACATCAAGTCTACTACTGCACATTTAAATACCACTACCAAAATAAAACAATCTATTCATTTTTTTTGTTTCTTTGAAGAAAATTTACCATATTTTACCACTAATTTCAAAAAATGTATTTGTGAACGAATTACCAATGGAATAAATTAAAATCATTTTGCTTTTGATGACTCCTAAGGCATTTGGCCTAATTAATGTTTTTAAGATTTTTGGACCTCTTATTATAATCTCCGAGACCAGTCCTTTAGTGGACTTAATGGAGTTAATATATTATTATTATTGTTATTAATATTCCCTGATATTTTTATTATTAAGAAAGTTTAAGGGACACTTGCATCAACTTTTGGTATGGGATTATCTCAGTTAAACCGAGATTAATATAAAAATGCTGCGTTCTAATTGGCGGGCCATCAATTTAATCCAAGTTTAAAGTTAAACCATCATTGGTGCAAGTGGCCCTAACACATTTTTAAAATACATTAATGGAGCAATTGGCGAATTTTAGCTTCAGCTAATAGGTAACCAAATTTAAGTAGATAACTTAAAAGAAAATAAAAAAACTTATAAAGAAAGCATCTAAATTTAACTTAGTGCCTAAAATTTAGGAAAAACACGATCCTTAATGTGTCTTTTTTGTTACAGGTCCACGAATTATGTGACAATTTCTGTCATCGATATATAAGTTGTCTGAAAGGTAAAATGCCCATTGACTTAGTGATAGACGAGCGAGATGGTGGGAAACCCCCCGAGTTGACGGGTTCCACGAATGGGGATGGAGGCACGAGGAGTAATGCGGACTCCACATCACACACAGATGGAGCGAGCACGCCTGATGTTGTAAGTATCCCAAATAATTTCATTTCATCATTTTTCATGCCCATCACATCACAACACACCACTTTCCAATATAGTTCTACGAGTAACGCAATAAATAAGCAAAAAATCCAGAAGGTCATGATTCATATTAGTCGCGTCACTGTTGCGGGTTCATTGTTTAGTCAGTTAGTCAAAGAAGGACTATAAAATTGCTTTATCCAATACATACAGATAATGAGACAATTACCAGCTTTATTTTAAATAGATAAACTCAATAATAACCCCCGCGTGGCTTTTACTTTATTGAGTGGATAATTATTTATTTTACCCACTCAACTGTCACTTGTCAAATTATTTTCTTGTAAATGTCATTAAAATTTTTAATAAAAATTAGAATTCCTAAGCTATTTATTGGATAAAACCTTGTATGGCACTCATGGGTAAACCGATATTGCCCTCTCGAAAATTAACCTGCTTGGCTGACGCCTCGCAGGTTAATTTTTTCATGGGCAATATCTTACCGTACCCACTAGTACCATAAATAACTATTTATTGAAACTAAGTAATCCACACCTACTTCGATAAAAAGTATGCACCTAGATAAGACGATTTCCATTGCTAAATACTAAATATATTAGATACCTAACCTAGAAGATATAAAGTGGTCAGTATCTATGTCTTCTAATATTGAAATCTTCTTTAAAAGAAAGCTAAAGGTTTTAAAAAAATCAAAAACTTTACCTGATTTGATTTTATTTTGAGAAAACCACTTCATACTGTTATCACTATCTTTTTCTAGTTACATGTGGTTGCTCATAACAAAATAAATTTAAATATTCTTCGTAGTTATGTTCTTTCCAATTAATGTTTGTGACAGATCTTAGCAAAATAATTATTCAACAAAGTAATCCCCTGGAGTTATTTTTAACCATTTCGTATAAATCAAACATAAATTCTGGATTACTGGATTACTTGTCATAACATAGCACTGCTAGCAGTTGTATAGTTAGATTTTATCTTATTATTCAACTTATTTTGCTCTAGTGTTGAAAATAATGACAATTAAAAAAAAATTTTTATAATATTAGGCATTTAAACTAACCAAAGTTTGAATTGGAACACCCAAACATTATCAATAAATTTGAAGTCAATTATCTCCGAATTTAATAAACCTATTTAAATAATTACCGATTTTACAAGAAAGGTACATCTTTTGATCATAATTATTTCTGATTAGATTTGCCAAAAACCTAACAGTCTACAAGGAAGTACAGAATAAATGTGACTATTTTTTTAAACTTTAAATGTGCACCAATCACGTTTTAAAGAATTTTTAAAAGTTTTTCTGATAGTGTAATTACCACATTGAGTTTAAACAATTAATTTTTTAAATTTTATTTCTATCTCGTTTAGTTGTAAAGATGATGAGGATTTTAAATAAAAATAAATAATTAGATAATACTAATTCTGTTTTGAAATATTGAGAGTACGCTCCTGTCTTTAATATAATACCTTGAGACTATTATTCCGTATGGATGTAGGTATACATTGGCTTGACAAAAGTAAGAATATATATTTCTAGTAAAAATAATTATAAAGTTGCGACTCTAAAATATTTGAATTTTATGGCGATATACATTTTTATGGCGTTTAAGTAAAATAAAGTTTGTCTCGATCTTATCATTTGGTAAATGGCCTCCTCTAAAGGCTTTTAAATCCCGATGGATATTGAAAGACGGTTCGCCGTGCGTCCGTTTGAGCGACATCTGTAGCAGGCACCGTGAAGGGGGTGAAACGGTGGCAGGGGGAAACTCTGAGTGTATTAGCTCATTTTCGTGATGCTGTTTGCAAAAAACTGGGGAAGCTTAAAGCAGGGAGTTTTGCTGGTAATTGGTGTCAATTTAGACTGACGCATCGGCAATGCGAGTGAGGGATTGAGTTACACCCTTGCGCAGTCTGCGGTCACCCACACGGTTTCTTTGAGATGACGGATGAATGGGTAACGTTAATGTGCTTTTTTATCATTGTACCAGAAATCTATTTTAAAAATTAACCAATAAAACGTTACTTAAGGTCGATTCAGGCATAATTATCACTAACTACACTAAACTGAATTAAGAAATTAAGAAAATTAAGAAACATAACCTCAAATTCTATAATACATTTTCCGTGGTATGCAACAATTACGATAAAAGAAAAAATATAGCATAAAATAATAATAGAATCTTAAAATACACTATAGAAAAAAAATTTCTGAAATATACAAACTTTAGTGCAAAATTTTATAAACAATCGTTATCCAAGTATCAAAATAAAAATGAAGATGGCGACACCTCTGTATTTTAAAAATTAAGAAAATAGAAGGTACTTTTGGAGATAAATAAGTTTTAAAACACGATTTTTAGACCCAACAACTTCAAATATAGTAATAACCGTCCTACGCAATAGATAATTGTTTTTTTTTTACTTATTCAGTCGTATTTACAAATGCCTATTATCTATTTAGCAGTTGTTGTATACCACGGAAAATTTATTATAGAATTTGAGGTTATGTTTCTTAATTTTGTTAATTCTTAATTTATTAATTCAGTTTAGTGTAGTTAGTGATAATTATGCCTGAATCGACCTTTTATAAAATTGATAAATGGATGGCTCATAGTGAAATTATGTCATTTGGACTTTAAACAAAGAGAAAAATTTATTAAAAAGAGGCTAAGTTTAGATGCAATACTCCAACTCTAAATATTGCCTTTTAAATATTTAATAAAGAGAAATTGCTTGTATAGTTACCTCTTCTTAAACAAATATTCAGCTAATTTAGAAGAAAAAATATCTCTATTTTTAGAATAATTTTCTTCTAAACTCGTAGATAATCGCCTACTATATAAAAGTAACTGTTTTAGAATTTATATTTGCTCTAAATGACATTTTTAGAATTGATTTCTTGTTAGCTCTTATGAAATGGCGTAGGTACGACCCTGCAGGAATATAAAAATAGCAGACGTGTGGTATGCAGTAAGTGAGTGAAAGCCAGGTTATGCTTTGGAAGGTGCTCAAAACGAGAGTATTTCATAGCTTGGATAGCAGTGCGCTGCCAATAGCATCTCACGCATACATTTGTCGTCTGAGTGGGTATAATTAACACGGTATTTATAGTGCAAGGGCAACGATCAAGCTTTGCTTTTTTGGTTTGCCTAGCAGTCCAGTCGTTATGTCAATAAAATCCACCAAAAATGGAAAAAGAAATACAGAGTTACCAATAAACCATAAAAAACAATAACTTGGAAGCGAAATAATATATCAGTTTGACATTTATCAGATTTTAAATGAGCTTTTTATTTAGATTTATTAGATGTGTTAATTGAATCTGATTGATTTTTAATAAAAACGATTAAATTTAGTACCTAATGAAACTATTAGATTTAATCGCGCTATACGAAAAAGTTATAATAAATTTTAATGTATTATTTATCCAAATACAAAATTAACAAAAACCTTTCGTTACTTGCGCCAACCTTTCAATATTGTCATACAAAAATGTCCATTCAAATGTTTCTCTGACATAAGTAAACAATAATCATTATTGAATAATGTTTTAATTTCATTTATCCTCCTACAGTTTTATTCTGAAATTAATTAAAAATACTTAATGAAATAATTTTATTAAAAAAATATATAATAAAAAAGTATTTTTTAAATTCACTTGTCACTCGCAGATTTTGAGCTTGTTACTATTTTTGTTTCATTGTTGGATCATTGTCCACTGGAAGGTGGCTGACAAAGAAGGACGATAGAGTTGTCCCTATTAAAAAAATTGTCGAAATTTAAATAAATTAAACAAAAAATATCTTTAATGAATCATTCTGGTTCAAAAAAAGTTTATATAAAAATGTATCTACTATGCTTAGTTTCGGAGTTATATGCATTTTCCAGCTAGTCCGACACTTATTTGTATATTTAGATCCTTAGGTTATAGCATATATTATTGTCGTAATTACAAAAACCTTTGTTCTACTATTTTTTTATTGAAAAAATCTATTTATTATTAAAAAATAATGTTTTGAAGCTTGAACAATTAAAAAAGTAGAAAAAGTTGGCTAACTTGGTTCCTGGACCATAGAACTCCACCGTTTCGGAACGTTATCATACAAATGTCAAATCTCTCGGCCGTTTTCTCTCCTTTTTCCCGTCTTTTCCTTCCTGATACAATTTGCATCGTCTCCGAATCACTTAAGCGAAGGAAAACATCTCAGAGAGGCATCTTTCTCTCTTCACAGTCGCTTTTATTGGAGCATTATCATTTTATTGACTTCAAATAGCTTGTAAAACGCTGAGCTTCGAGTCGAGAGCTAACGCGGGAAGCTATTCCCTCGAAACGGCCTAATTCAGGAGACATTGATGGCTTGTAATCGCCGCGGCGGGCTTCCCTTCTACAAACAGGTGGATTTGTTCAATTTATTCCACTACACACATACACCAAACGTATACCATCTAAATTTAATATACCAAACGTCATTTGATAAAATATTTACTAAACGCACAATACTTCTATAAAGTTTTGCTCCTTTTTATTAGACTTTGATTTTAGGCTTCTTTTTCATACATATTAGTAGAGTTTAGCCATTACTCTTAATGAGTTGAAAAATACATTATTTCCTACGACCTAGTTAGTAGTTACTGCCTATTTCCCACCCGTTGCCTATAACAACGGTTGGGAAGTAACGATCAGCTGATTTTACATATCTGCTGTAAGAAAATTATTAAACGTCAAACACATAACCTCAAATTGAAAAACTAATATTAATTTTTGCGTTTTTTATGTTTAGGTGTTAGGTCGTAGGAAAATAGTATACGCACCTCAACGCAAACCATTTCAGTGCAAATCGAGTGCACTTAAAACTAGGTTCGCGTACTAGGTGCGTAATATACTATTACATTATTACTAATCTAGGTTAGCAAAGTGCTGTTTTCCAACTTCAAAGTCTTCACATTAAAAATTTCCCATGTTATTTTAATAATGGTAGATTTTTCTGATAAGCTAATAGCTTAACAATTATATTTTTAGCGCATTTTAACGGGCAATTTCAATTAAGAACTTACGTATGGGTTTTTTATTTTTATTTCGTTAGCCTCCGTAACACTGGAAATACCCATATCGCAAAAATTGTATAGTTGCCCTACAATTAGGTATTGATATTTTAAGAGAAGAAAACTTTATGCATTCACTGTATAATACTAAATATTTATGATACGAATAGATTCTATAAATCCATCGAATGTTTTATGGATTGTTTTTTTTTCCTACAAAATAATTGCGCTGTTGCTGCGCTTTTCTCTCTTTCACTGAAATAACATTACCCCTTGAATTATGAGATGCCGAGCAAGCAGAAGGAAACAGCCGAGACGACTGGTTCATCTATCAATCCCAGTCCTCTGGCAGGATTGTTTCCTGCTGCATCAGACTAATGGTCCCAGTGGCAAAAGTAAACTTCGCAGGAGAAACAGTTTAATGGAATCCGGTACCGCGGGGACCATTAAAATGAAATAGTGCCGTGGACCTCACTGGCCATCCCTTTCCTTTTGGGCCGACGACGACGCACATACGTCCCAGAATCGAATCTGGTTGGACAAAAAAATGTTTGCTATAATTTGCAAAAACTATATTTATTACTGATTTCTTGTTGTAGCTACTACAGACATTTGCATTTACAGGTATTGTTGGATTGCTTTGTTGGCAGTAACTTTGATCGATTTTTTAATAAATTCTTTTAGTAATTTTACTGTAATAAAACCTTTTACATTGGGTGCACATATTTAGGATTGTTTTCATCGTATAAACCATTATAAAAATCATGAACTTCAAGTACCAAAAAAGAAAAAGAAAGATCACTTTTATCCACCTAGATTTCACTTTAGAACCTGTGTGCATCACTTTACTTTTTGGGATGACGATGGCACAATCGTATCTTTTCACTATAGCTACACCGGAATCGATCTTTTCGACCATCATAATGAATGTCCACTGTCCCCAAGGCCTTACCACGGATCATTAATGCTAAACTAATGAACCGCATACACAATAACATCTCCCAGAGTCTTATATTAACCATAAACCATTCTCTATATTCTCCAGTTTTAATTGTCTTTTTCTGTGCTCTTATTGCCATATAAAGCTAAAATAGTTATTTTTGTATTAAGAGCGCAAAATGACTGATTTCAGAAATCACACTTTGCGAATACAAACAACATTTTTTCTACGATCTAAAACCAATAAATAAATAAATAAATTTCAGACAGTAACTTACCTTAGAAGGTCGCAGCACTTGAGTACAATTTTCTGCAAATCTGTTGGTGTAAAAGTAAAATCCTAATCACAGTAACTCTCCATAATTCCCTCAACAACAACAAATATATACCACACAAATATTAGGCACACGAAATTGAGATTTGATTCGAAATAAATAAAAATTTCATATTAAAAAAATGGCGGACCAACATCTCGTCGCATATAACTGACAGCTCTTTTACGATTGATATGCCGGTTGCCTACACTGTGCGTGCGAAAAGAATTACTTTTCTGCTTGCTGTCATGGTAATCAGCTGAAAAGTAAAATACTAAGAAATAGGTTATTTTGAAGTCTGAAAACTTCATTTGTTTATATAGAAATGTTAACTTTTCTATTAGATCGTAGAAAAAAGTCCTTTTCGTTTTTAAAATTATATAGGATGAAAAATGCCATGCCAGGGGCTCTAACTGGACGAGTCTAGTCATGTTGGACATTAGAAAAAGCTTATTTGTTTAAATAGGTCACAAAACGTCGTCGCCGAAGTTTACATAGCTTTGTGTACGCATTTCACGACAACGTGGTGAGATATACGACCTTGCCTGTCAAACTATGAGCGATAGTTTTGTTGCATGGTGACGTCATTACTCCACATGGTAATTCTATCAGCTGTCTATGAACTACTCATATAAACATATAGTAGGAATAAATAGGTTTATAAACAGTTTGTTTTTAGAAATGTTCACCTACCGTGAAAAGTTAAATCGTTACTTTTTTATGAATAGGATATAGAGTGACACTGCACAACATTTTTTTTTAATGTTGATCAATATATTAAAATTAATATCAAACGTTTTATCGGAAGGGTCTGCGTCTGTAAATTTGACATGTTTAAAGAAAACTTATCTTATATATTAATAATTGGCCAGTCAAATACAATCTTCAGGGCTTGTTTATCTTGTGGTTTGGATGGTATTGACTATAAGAATAATAGGTTATGATATAAAACTGCTGGTACACTTCGTAAAAGGGTTAAATATGTATTGTGTAAGCGTAGGTGGATTGTTTTCATTTAAAAACAAATCTATAGAATAAATAAAAAAGCGGTAACTGCTATTCGAAATGGAATTGGGGAGCGAAGAAACAAATAGCGACCAGAATTTGGAACATCTGGTTCTGACGTTTAAACAAAGAAGGCGCCGACCGGCCAGGACTCTTCTGCAGAAACATTCTTCCTGACAGCATACACACGCTCGCCAAGGACAATAGTCCTTATTGAAAGTACACGCTTCCGTTTTCCCATTCAACTCTAAATTGCGGGGAATCGTTTACACATAAACTAATTTCTTGAATACTTCTAGGGAATTAAGCTGGAAAATTATTCTTAGATTATACACAAGTAAAATTTTAGTTATTTTCGCAATTGAAGTCAATGTTGTAATAGGTACAATGGTTGAAAGAGTATCACACAAAATCTTGCTGTGATAATCTAATATTTTCCAAATCTCTTAAACTGGAAAAACTTTAGACTCTTTGCTTAATGTAAACATAGGGATAATTAAATTTGTCTATATGATTTATCACCCAGTTCGTATAGTAGAGGCGCTATGGCACCGTTAGCGTTGCCGCGGAGCTTATATCCTGCCTTCCCTCACCGACTTCTCTATCCTATTCCAAATCTCTGGACGTATGATATATTACCATAGTTAACCCGCGTGCTCCCCCAGCTTCATTATAAGACACCACCTGAACCCATAAATATATTCAATGATAAGAAATACACACTGCATACGAAATTGTCGAAATTTATTTAAAATCATTTTCCATAAATTAAGTAACTTACAAAATCGAGTTTGTAAGATTGACTGACAATAAAGAACTTAAATTTAAAAATACTTAATTGTGTATTTATATTATTTAAAGGTAACTACAACTGATACAAAAGGTAATTTATCAGTTATTATACCACAAACTACATGTATAGATCTTTGGATAAATAAATTACTATTATTAGTTTTGGTATTACTTAAGATACGCGGGTTAATCAATCTGAATTTGCTATACCTTTGCACTGTCGCTTTTAAAATTCAAATATTTTTTTATGCAGTGGCTTTCCAAATACAAACTATTCCAAATTAGATTCTTTGATGTAAGGACGTACAATGTACAGTACGATCGCTGATGTCGATCCAAACGTCGTAAATGTCCAGATGGCGTGTGTTGAATGGCCGAAGACTAGTTCTTGAACTGCTACTGGCGGTTCTTATGCTTGACACGACCACGCGCTGTTTGTAAACAGAATAATCCAGTCATGTCCGGAATAAGCAATTGGCTCAATAAACACTTTTCATCACCAACAACCTGAAAATCTAGCCTTGCACCGACTCACCTATGTGTACGACAAAAACCAATACAAGGCGAATTCCTGTTTTTCTATATGCATTCCTCCCCTGCAATGTTCCATGAATTATTTACCAGAGATATTTTATGAAAATTATACGATTGAATCATATTAGTCATGAAAAGATTCCTTTACAATATTTTGGGTCAATTTCAGTAAAAAAATAGGACAGTAATAATAAATAAGCGTATTTACTATTTATATTAATATCATATCTTATATAAAAGAATTTTTTACTTTGTCACAGTGCATTGTTTGATATAGTGAAACAATTTTTTTGGTAAGGATGGCAAAGGGAACATTAGCACATCTACCAAGTTAAGAATTCAGCTTTGGTTTATGATTTCAATAATTTATTTGGCAAAAATTAAACACTTTACAATAGTAACAACTTGAAAATCTAGCATCGTACCGACTCACTACATGTACATTAAAAAATATAATTTAGTTATTCTGTACGTTTCGTTCCCCGACTTATTATGATTCATGAATTATTTAACACGATGGAATTTTATTAAAATCGTACAATTGAATCATATTAGACGAGATAAGTAATGAAATTGTGTCCAAGTGAATTAAACCAGTTAAATATTCAGTCGTATCGATATTAAATTAGGCAAATAGAAGGATAATGATTTTACATTTGAATAATTTTGTTTGAAATCCACTGAACTGATTTAATATCGACCTAAGTGTTATTCGGTGTGTATGAAAGCGCAATGTTCTCCACCCTTCTTTATTCACGTAATTGACTTTTAACTAAATGCTAGAAAATGGATAAGTCGTGTATGGGGGACTGAGATCGTCTGTTATAACAAATCTAATCTACGCATCAGTCGAATTACGAATTAGCAGCACTCTCGGGACTCTAGGGTTCATGCAAATGACAATTGGCCACTCCAACACCGACCTACATGCAGATGATGGCAACCCCATCGTTCGTCAGCCTACTTGATCCGATTTCGACAGCAAACAAGCTTACAGGGTCGCCGACTCGCCTGCACAGATTTATTTAATTTCCGGATACTAATGAACGACAACCGGCTTCTGCTCTCTGCTGTTGCAAATGACTTTAGAACATCACAGTGCGGGTGTTAATTGTACCCGTTTACGTTCAAGTCTCCACTATGTGGGCAGAATAACTCTAATAAAATCACTGCCCGCTATAACTCACTCTTAACTTCCACTTGTCTCATTCAATTTCCTTCCTCATTTAAAAAAAGAGTACTTGTAGCAGATGAGGATACAATGAATTGATTATCCACAATCACTGTCTTTTAGTTTTAACCACTAGTAACAAAATGCAGTAGATTTAAAGTTATGAGCAAGCTTGTGTCATAATGTGCAAGTTGTTTTCCGCTAGAACATCGGCCACAGTGTGCTTCTAGAGAACCATAAAAATGTTACGATCGCACAATAGCCGTAACTGTACACTAGACATACTCTGAAGCAGATTTCGCGTATGTTTTATGGCTAATTGTGTTGTCAAATTGACTAAAAGTTAAATGCTAGTTTACGCTTATCATTCGGTCGTTCTCGCGCATATACAAATTACGTTTACAGCCGTTTTTTTATCGGTGTTTTATTTCAGTAATTCGTTTCTACGTCTATAATGTAAATATCATTTATTGGTACGTCCACATGTCGATAACAGGAAACGTTGGTTCTGGGCCACTTGGTATGGGTCTGCATTTATCGTCACAGTGCTAACTCGTTCGCGCGTTTTGCTTTTTTTTACGCACCTATATATATATTTAATAAAACACATACAAGGTGCTCTATCGGTCCGTTAATTGATATCCCAACTGGTGAAGTTAATGAACCATGTCGCTTGTTATATACATATTTTTTTGTTCTCTTCTACGGAAAACTCGAACCTATAATTTGTTATGGTGCGTTGCGTTTTCCAATAATGATTATTAAATTCAATAAGCTCGTTGCTGGTGTATCAAGTTACATAATTCATATAATGTACACACTCCCCATAACTCTTATGTTCCCGTCAAAAGGCTGTCGGGCGAGATGAGATCCCAGCTCGACTAAGGTGTCTGGTTTCCATATTTTTTTCGTGGCGGACCCCTGCATTCGAAAGTGAAGTGTCGTGTCTATTCACCCACGGGACAAGGACTACCACTAGACGCATACGATCCCTCTCTGTTATATTATTTATACACTGGTTTGCACGACAACCGCGCATCAACTTATTGAATTTGAAGCTGGAAGTGCCGCTATACTCTAGTGGCATATCTAGATGTTCCTTTTCCAAAAAAGCTAACATACGCGTTTGACTATACATCTTAGTCATACATTTTTGTAATTCATAGGGTGAAGTTATACAATGTCATGCATGATTTAAAATAACAAAAAAAAATTGGAAAAAAATCTTGAAATTTATTGGTTAAATTCTTAACTTTTTAAGCCTAATGTTTTTTTTTTTTACGAAAATACAAAACCTCTTTTTACATCGGTACTACTGAGATTGTCATATATTAAAATCATCGACGTTTTAAACCTTCCTGACCAAAATCGGTAAAAAAATACGTCTGTCTGAGCGTCTGTCTAAGCGTCTGTCTAAGCGTCTGTCTGTTTCTCTGTTTGTCTGTATGTAAACTCGATAACTCCATTTCTAGAAAGTATATCGACAAGCGGTTTTTTGCATATTGTTTCTTATCGTATTGTAAAAAGCTGATTAGATTTTGGGGGTAAACTATTAGGGATAAGGGGTTATGAATGGAGAAAAACCCTTGGTGTAAAGAAACACTATGGACAAAAATCCTGTTTTTAGCGTTTTTTGGTTATAATTAAGTTATTGTTGGATTTTATTAATTTAGAGCTTAAATAAAAGATTTTTCTAAACTCTATAAAATGTCGTGCAATTTTTTTTCCCAACATACTTTTTTTCGAGAAAATGGCGTTTAAAGCAGTAAAATATATTTTTATCATAACCTACTCATCCAATTTTATACATTTAAAATGTAAAATCTTTTTTTTTAATGTTTTATACAGTTTTTTGCTGGAATATAACGTTTTGGAGAAACAGACTTCAAAGCTTTAATAATGCAACTTAGACATATGTGTATTGATGCTAACACCTCAAATTATTGCCAATTTTTTGACAAGATGCTTTTAACTAGTTAATGCTGCGTTTTTTAAAATAATATTTAACCCCATCATACCCTCCCTTTACACTCATGCCCATAATATTGACCATCTAACTCTAATGTGCTAAACGATAAGATGTCATCATTTATGCCTAAGTATTGTTTCTGATTGCAGAGACCGCCTTCGTCGTCGTTATCCTACGGGGGACCGGTCAACGACGACGTGAGGTCGCCTGGAACTCCTGGACCCCTATCCCAACCACCTGCATCGCAGCAAAGTCTCGACGCCTCGGATCCTGGTAAGCATTCTTTACATTTTTTTAATTAGTTTTAAGCGGCGTCAATACAGGGTGTATTCGAAATAGGGTCCGAAATTAGGGAGTGATACTGTAGGATTAACCGTTTTCAAGAAAAATTAATTTGAAGGTAAAATTTCACGTTCGATGACGATAAATTAAATACTAAAATGTTGAACAGCCACTTAGCTCCCTTACGACGCATTTTTAGACATATGTTTTTACGAACTTTTTGGACCCTATTTCAAATACACAGTGTATGGACATCCTGGAGAAGTTCGGGATGGCCATGTTTTACAATGAAAGGCGAACCGAGCCAGAGGGGAAACTCAGCAGCCAAAAGTCTCTGCGTTGTGCAGTAGTGGGATCGCGCCTAGGTGTAGGAACTTCGTGTCAGTCCGATCAAAATAGATGGACCTGGATCTTTAAAAAAAAGCCAAGCCCATTCACACCAAGTAGCTTCACTTCAAAAAACTCTAATGCCACGAGCAAGTCGTTAAATTACTTTTTTCTGCGATCTATTATCCGTGTCTGAAATAAACTGCAGTGCCTCATTTGCGAAAGTGTGCTAAAAAGCGAGGATCATACCAATTCGGGTCTGATTCGCGTAACTCTGTCTGAGGGAAATCCCTTATACGAGAGCAGCATAATACGTTTTAGGTATGAGTCACTGAAGTCTATTTCCGGGACGGAGAATAATAGAAATGAAGAAATATTCAGGTTTAAGAAAAAACATGGAAAGAAAAAATTGATTAAATCAATCTTACTAGATAATATGCCAAATTAGAAATTAATTAAATTATAGGTTGCTCAAAAATAATTTTTCTTTTCATGTCTGTAACTTACTTTTGCATGTTAACTTTAGCCTAGTAGATAACTATCTGACCATATAAAAGCTTTCCCGTCAGGATATAGTAAAAGTAACTCTTTAAAAGGCTTAAATCTGGCACCACTCAAAAAATTTCTAGATCATGCAAAAACAAAATGTATAGGGAATAACATTACTTTTTTGTAAACTAATGTAATTTAAAGGGGCACAAAGTGTATTTTTATCAGCAATCTAGACTTCGGTAATGTCCATTTAACGACTATATGCAATCCTATTAAATGGACAGTAATTTTGTGGAAAAGCAAATGAACAATTATCGATTTAGTCATTAGCTGTGTTATCGCTACTAATGCGGCCCAAGGAAGAAGCGCAAACTCTTCATTAACTGTTCGACTTTCAATTAATGGGTAGTTTTATAATGGGAATGGTATATCGTGGTTATAACAGCAAAAAAAAACAATTTCTAAAATTGTAGGAAATCATTCTCATGAACAGAAGTTGTGGTAAATTCACAGGCTAGAGTTCCTTAAGGTGAAGTTTTCTGTCAAGAATAAGAGACATAATTTAAAATCTAGGGAAATGGCAAACCCGCAAACAGGTTCTTAGGCTTTTCCTGATATTCCAAGTTTCTCTTCCAGTTATAAATTGGTCAAAATATATTTTTAAGCTTATTTATCATGACATATTTTTACAGTGCCGTGCAAAAATAAACTTGTTTGTCATACCTCGCATATTTTTGAACTTTTTTGTTCTCCAGTTGGGATTATCATATTCTTTCTTCCTTCTGTTACTACCAATTGGACTTTTAATGAATGGGACCCATTTTCTTTCGACGTATAGTAATATTTAATAAACATTTGCTTTGAAAGTGTGCGCACATGTAATTTATGACATCTAATGCCAAAACATAGTACCAACTAAAAAATAACAATTTTTACCAGATTTTATTATCCCCACTCTTTTCCTTGACAGAAAACCTCACATAAAGGCTCTCTACCACAGGGATGTGTTCAATTCTCGCTTATCCGCTATGATTTTAACAGTCGTTTTGCCACGACCGGTCATCGTGCGTTCATGAATATCGTCACTTAATATTCTGCTCATTAGGAAATGACATAATTAAGGTAAATTGTTTGTTATAAAGAACATTTTGCAGTTTTGACTACGATATGGACTTTTCATTATACAAATTACCGAATGTTCCATCGATAGCTAGCACTTAGACATGGGTTTTATCCACCCCTCTCAAATTACACGATTGAAGTAAACGACTTTGGAATAATCGGATAAGACGAATGATTTTCATAATTACCTTGTATAAAAAAAGTATACAACACATGATGTAATCTTTATTTGATCGGTTTGATTAATTAAATGGATCTATTTAGATAATGTTAAACTGGGTTATTTCTCTAAAAATGTTGGTCCTTCTAAAAAAGTGAATGAGAATTTTTTATAGAGAAGGGGGTTTTGTCACTAGATTTAAACTATTTCTATTTCTATCTATGTATTTTGGTTATTTTGTCAAAAACGTCCATAACAGATATTTGTTCAAGAGAAATATTAAGACATAAATAAAAGACAGCCGGGAGAAAACAACGAACTGAAAATGGTCCAGCTCTAAGACAAGTTCTAAATGTGATATAATTTGAAGTACTATTTTTAATTCGGTAAACTTGGGTGGTAGAAATAATGAACAAGCGTTTAACAAAAGTGTGCCGTTGGAGGTATATCTCATTTAAACGAGAATATGAGTAACGACATTTTGTTCAAGCCACATGATGTATAACTTTTGCGTTTGGCTAAATGTTTTACGTGTAATAAAACTATGATATAGTATAGTCAGATAAAAAGCCACCATTTTGCTAAATATCCTGTCCTAATAATATGTCACTAGTTTTTTGTCCTATATAATTACACAAGAGGCTGAGAATTCAAATTTGCTGTCAAAGGAAATAATTACACCAGGGGCATCAGCAGCATTCTGCATCTCTTACTAAAACTATTGTACTTAGCGCCTTCGCCAAAATTTTAAATTATCAGTTAACTGCAACGAACTAACTCTTCTTCCTAGAATACGCATACCGTTAAAATAAAGTATCGCCAACATCTCGGTTTGTTTGTAAAAAAATAGTAGGTATATTCAGGCCTGAACAAAAACAGTTACCAGTAACTGGTATTGATGTCTCTGTTAGAACAAAGATGTGTGAGTAAGACAGACGAATGTTGTCGACGTTTTTGTCAGTTTTAACGAATGAAATGCCTATTCTAGAGAGAAGAGTTATTAGTTCGTTGGTTAACTGTGTTCATCTAATAAAAGCCTTCCAATTTTAACGAGTTTTACCTAAATTTATATACCTACGTATTGTTTGTAAATCAAATGTAAAAAATTGTGATTTGGACATCGGTGAGACTATAAACACTTAAATTAATTTTAATTCTAAATAAAGTATGCAAAAAATTATTTCACCATACAGGAACAATTTCAATATTGCACCTACCTTTTGTGATGTCCTTCGGCTGCAAAACAGGGGCTTCTAGTTACTCCACTCTTCACCTAGTGAATAATCACACACAGAGGAAACGTTTAAAATTAGTTTTGTTGGTTTTATCACAGTATGTCTAATTTATTTTTTAAATTCAGCGAAGTACATCGCGTCTTACATCTACGAACGGTTTTTTTTAACCTCTTCTTCTTCTTCCTGATGCCAATTCATCGAATTGAACTTGTGTGGCATTTGAACTACGATAGTAGTTGCAAAGTATTTACAATTCTTAAATGAACTAAACTAGTTTCTACATGTATATAATTATAATTAAGTTCTAATTTATAACTTATATATTTACATTTAGGGCCACTTGCACCAACGATGTTTTAATTTTAAACTTGGTTTAAATTCACAGTCCACCAATCAGAACACAGTATTTTAGGCTTAAACTCAGTTTAGTCGAGGTAATCCCAGTTTAAGAGTTGGTGCAAGTGGCCCTTAATCAACGATATTTCATCTAATCGATCTTTCAAGTTGGGTAATAGAATATTAGCATCAGCAGCTAATATTAGCGCCGCAGCTGCAGCAGCAGAAGTAGCGGTTTCAAGTCAGTAGAAATATGCACCGGGCGATGTTATCTAAGCTTTATCTAAAAATTTTTGACACTTCACTTCACTTAACATTTTAATTTTTAAAATAATTTAAAAATAAAGTATGTTTGTTGAAACTATACCTAAGTTTAATATATTATTCCTAATACATACATTTTTATTCGAATTTATCTAAATATCTATAAAAAAACGTGCACAAATGGTTTTGTTATTCTTCTTCTTCTTCTTCCTTTTGTTTTTCTTCTTCATAAACGATTGGTCTTAGCAGCTGGGCTATCCAACCATTTTCTGTAAGTTTTGCTGCAGTGCACTTACCGTTAAATTGAAAACTCCGTTGATACTGTTGTACTGTCAAATCTAACCAACCGGGGAGTCTAAAACTGACAGTTAATTGAGAATAGTTCTCAGTTGAATGGTAAGTAGCTGATTTCTTGTAAGCAAGTGGGACATTATCAGATGGAATTCCCGATATTCCCGGGAACGGCAACATTGGTGGCGTGCTCACGTGGACCGATCGTAAAGTTTCATTAGTCGACAGTGAATTAAACTAATGTCACCACAATGTGTAATTGTGTACAACACGGCACAGCACATCTGTATGCCATAATGCAACTCCAATATTCAAATATATCTGACACACAAATCTCAATTTATTACCGCCGCATTAGAGCGCGTCATCGCATAATCATAACTAACGCAACTCGACTTTTTCATCAAACGTCAAACCATCATCATCATATCCACTTTTCACGCCAAAAACATACCTGTCATAAAAGCGTGTAAAATGATCACCGGTAACAGATGAACCGGTTATTTACATTTTTTCAGAGGTTAATAATAAAATCTGTTCATTTGAGAAATGTTGGAAATATTGTTGGAAACTAATAATGTCTAAACCACCAATATATCTTTTTTTTTAATTGCAGTTGTTCGCTTTTGATTGGACTCTCTTTATAAATTATGTTGAGAAAACTTCATATTTCAAAGGAGTAAATATTTAACAGACAGAAGGCTGAAGTCATATATATGACCTAGAGCCTTAAAATGTGAGTTTTTTGACCAAAATTGTATACTATTTTATTCATAATCATTAAAAATGTAAAAAATACTCATTTCACAGCAAGTCAATATTTGACAGAGGCCGAAGTCAAATATTACCTCAAGCTTGAAATTTGAGTTTTATTAACAAGGATTGCATACTATTTTATTCACAATAATCAAAAATGTAAAAAAAATAATACATTTTTACATCTGAAAAGCAATATGATGTATTGCTTTTTATTAATGGAAATTACATTTATATAAGGAGGAATCATCCCCTTTCCAGAGAAATATCATTGATTTTTAATTTGTGTATAGGTGTCTGCTTTGTATAAATATTTGTCGTGTACATTGATAGCGGGATTCGGAAAGGAAGGTTTATCAGAAAATTTGGGGTCGACCCTTCCATTCGCTAATGGAAGTTGTTTAAATAGAAAGAGCACATCCTTCTTCATTAAACTCCTCATAGCCCTCTAGCTAGAAGAGTATAGGTACTCTATATTATGTACATTATCAGTATACTCAATAATATGGATTTTAGTTTATTAAATCATTAATAATTATCCATTTTTTTTTAAAATATGCCAGTGAAAAGCTGCAAATTATTTTCAAATAAACTTTACACTACGATATTTGACTAAAACAATTTGATTTTCTACTTGGAAAAAACATTTGGTCCTTTCAAGTCTCTATACAAGGGTTTTTGTCTGTACAGGTAGTTTTTATCCAATTCTGCAAAGTTTTTAAAGATATATGTCACATTTTTAATATGGTATAGTATACCATTGGTATACGGTAGTTTAAGAATTGAATGTCCGAAAACTTTGAAAATCAAGGTTTTGTGAGAGAAAAAATTTTACTATTTGAAAAAAATAATATATAGGCATTATAGATGTTGGTATTAATTCTGAAAAAAAAAAATAAAAGACAAATTCGGATGTATTCAAAATTCCTGTTAACTTAACGAGTGTTTTATGGAATGCGAAGCATTACATATTTTCAAATTTTCTTCCGACTACCTTAATAGCCTTGCGAAAAATGGAATGGAAAACAACTTTCATCGTAATCCTTAGAAAACAACCCCAAAATTTTACCTAAATGACAATAACTGCGCGATACCTAAGCGATTCTGAGAATATATTTAAAATACCAATCATCACTCAATTTTTTTAAATGAAATTATGGACCAGTATTATTTTAACTTGCTGAAAAAAAGCCTAGCACATCGTTTACTATGAAAATTTAATTGAGCCTTGCATTATGTTACTTTTTCTATTTTGTGACTCTAATTATCTCATAATCATACGCATTTTGCATGTTCTTATAGGCCCATAAGAGGTCTGTACTTTTTGTTCTTTTGGGTTGGCAACAGACCTGGCCTATCGCTTGACGTTTTCAGTGCAAATGTCAATGTCGCTTTAAAGTTGAATTTTCTACAATATTTTTTGTTTAGGTTATTTTTACTATGTTAAAATTGTGGCTTGGTTAATTGCAGTAAAAAAGAGAAGAGATGACTATAAAATATATCAAAATATAATTTTTTCTTAGAATTTTAAACATGTTGTAAACTTTAATGCCAATTCAAAACAAAAATCCCTAAATCAGTCATCAATTTAAATGTAAGTTTTTTTAAATTTTAGAGCAAAATAGAAAAAATTGTATAAATCACTCGTTTCATAATATGTTTTTAGTGCACTAGTACTTTAGAAAATTCGCCGCAAGCGGCTCGTTTTCTAAACTTGTACTCGTGCGCTTAAAACGTATGTTATGAAACTAGTACTTTAATATACTATTATCTAAACAAAACATTTGTGGATTGATGCTTTAGTTTTCTTTTCCTTGTGCATTAAATACAAAAAAAATGTTAAAATATTACATTTTTATACCAGATAATATGTTACATGAAATATAAAACTCTGATACTCACCCATATTGAGTCCGATAAAAATTAGTCTCGAATAGTTTATTCAATCAACCGTAATCTGTCAGTCTATGGCATTCAAGAAGGACGACGTTGATGAAATATAAACTGTGACACGATACGGTTGTTGATATTTTTTTACTTTAGAAAAATTTTATCAAACTATTGGGTTCGTGTTAAGAAAACTTCGACTTTCGGCCTCTGATATACAAATCTAGAGCCTTAAAACTTTAGTTTTGTCAATATTTATATGGATACTTTTAAATTAAAAAAAATAGTGTATAAATGTGGCCAGTTTAGTCTCTTGGTATACAGGACGTTCCGTATCGTTATATTCAATTTTTTTCAGTATATAGTAGACTTGATTCTAAGACAAAAAAACACAAAAGTACACGGAAAAAAAATTATAGCTAGGAGCGCTATAACACACATACCAAGCAAATTATAATCGCTTATTATATAAATACAAGGCTTTCTCTTACAATTATGGCAGTCAGTGTAAAAATTTATATGAAATACTTTAATTGTTTAGTGAATAATAAAATATAACAAATAGTATGGCATTTATAGCTTAAATAGATTTAATTATTGTCCGTGCTAATAATTTTTATAATATAATAAAATTTCTGTAAATTTATAATAGTGCCTGTAATAAATATAATCGTGTCTGTAATATATATAATCGTTTCCAATTTATTTTTAACATTATTAGTTATTGTGTCCCTTATAATCTATAGCTTAAATCACTATAATTTGCCACTGTTACCAAATATCTTATAATGTATAGCGCAGAGCCCACTAATTTCTTTCCGTGTAGTAGGTCGGTTAAAATTACCAAACTAAAAATTATACAAAAGATAGCCTTTATCAATGTTAAGGCATGATATTAAACAAAAACTACTTCTCAGATGTACCCTTAGGTTGTAGCTCCCTTACGAATCAAAATCGACCTACCACTTTTGTGTTTTTTTGGCTTAGAATTAAGTCTACTATTTTATTTTATTATTCCATCAATCTATTTTCTAATCATCGTACAGAGTGATATTTATTATATTTATCTCTGTCCTTACTAAGTCTACTATATACTGACATAATATAATATAACGATACTGAACACCCTGTATGTAACTATTGTTTTTTTACCAAAACAAAAAAATGTTTTTCGTTGTGCGAAGTATACGTAAAATACTTTTCTGTTGTTAAGCTGCAAGAAGTATGTATAATAAGATATTGATAACAGGAGCCAATTATCCAGTGTTCGTGATTGCCGGTATAACGCATTCGAGATAACCCCGGACCTCTTCGGCATATCCTTAGTTCTCATGTTTATTAACAAGTTATGTAATGCTTTGATCTCCTGAGTATACACTTTGCAATGCCTTACTAATTTTTACATAAAAACAACATATTTAAAAATATAAATGTTGAAATTTTTGTCGGCAAGTTAAAATAATTTTGATCTATAATTTTATTTAAAAAGTTAATTTTAGGTACCACCAACTCAGGTAATGTATGAATAGAAAAAGTTTACTTTTATCTTAATTTTAAACAAACTTTCACTTTTCAAAACATTTTCTTATAATTATTTGTAAGACAGTCAATGACAGTCAGTTTAACCTAAATGTCAAAAATTATTTAAAGGACAACGGGTAATAAAAATATCACTAAAAGTCATTTTAAACCACTATTCATAGCTGCCTTTATGCAATTTGACAGATAGTAGTAGTAGTAGTAGTAATGGTGGGGAGGTCAAGCCTGGCAACTAGACCATATGGTCCTTTTTGCCTACCCCTGTGTTACTAGTTTTTCTACTCTAACGAGGATTTTAGTTGTTGTACCCCGGGACCTACAGTTTAGCGAGGAATCCGAACCTCGTTTTGTCGGCTTTTTTGGCTAAGTGAGCGGCTTTGATTCTTAAGTTTATTGGCTGCCAGTGCACTTGGACCGGCGCCAAACTGCTTAAGGATCATTTTCGCTTGCCAACAGACCTGACAGCTACCTTGCTGCTCCCTCTCGGTGCGCCCGGGTAGTATCACAGGTCCGAGTGCTATGCGGCATTATCCACTGCAAACCTTTTTCTGTACTGTGTGCTTAGATCTTCGGCAGCACAAGCCGACGTGGTGGGGAAACGACGGTATTTTATTTCTGTGAAAAAGTTGTTCCACGACCGAGGATTGAACCCCGGCCTCTCGAATACTAGATCGAGGCGTTCACGACTGAGCTACCGCCGCCCCCAATTTGACAGATGCTGCACAGTTTATATTTTACTTTTCTTAGCGAAGAGTAAACCAACGTAGGACGTATAAACAAACGCTGTTATTTCTTAGAAAGCCAGCCTCTTATCATTTCAACTTTTCCATCTAAATCCAATTTTTCAAAAGCATGTTGCACCAATCAACTTATCTTTACTAAACTAATTTGTTATATTCAAATTAAAACATGATATTGTTATCTCAAGAATTCGTTCGCCATCATTTCTCTTAAAATTAATAAGAAAGAAGTTAAAAAAATATACAGTTTTTAGGACATTAGTCACATGTGGCTGTGAATGTGGACCCTAAGGCAGGTTTAACAACCATGTGTCATATTATTTTTTACTGAATGGTGAGAAAGTAATAAATTTTATTATAACGTTTAGAGAACGTTTAATTATTACGTAACGCAAATTTTGATAATTTTGTGCCTATTTTATTTATTTTATTTAGCCATACTGTAGTTAAATATTACTAAATAATTTAAAAAATATATTCATCTTGAGAAATTATTTATTTTATTTATTTATTTATTTATTTATTCACAAATATATTACAATAAAAGGAAATACATAATTTTAGTTCATCCGCCTAAATCAAGAGATTTGTGCTGCGGAATAAGGTGAAATAATACAATAATAATACTACAAAAAATAGGAATATAAACTAAGAACATAAGGTGAAGAGGTATTTTTTCAGTAAAGAGTAAATGAATAAAAAGAAAAAGTAAACAGTAGCGATGAGGTATTTATTTTTTTTGTATAAAAGTGAATTGAAAAGAAAAAAGTATAAACGCAAAAAATAATTATATTTGGAATAATCATTAATTTATCGAAGACACAAAAATATCCAGAGGCGTAACGAATTATACTAATACAGTGAAAAATAATTCAGCGTTACTTTCAAAAATAAAACTTTTTAATTGATTTTTCTTCTTTGCAAAATTAATAATATTTTTTATGAAATTAGGAATTAAATTAAAACATTTTGGGCCAAAGAAAAAATACTTTTTTGTAGCTGCGAGGAACAAATGGGTAGATTTACCATATTATTGATAACCATTCTAGTTGGATGACTATGTAAGGGTCTTGGTAGATTATGATTGTTTTTTAAAGTCCAGAGGCACACTTGATAAAGAAAAAGTTTTTTTAAAGATAGTAGCCCGGTTGAATTAAAAAGCTGCAAAGTAGAATATGTTGGATCTTTAAATAACATAATTTTTAATATAAGATTTTGTATTACTTCCAAACTGTCTAGTGTAGAGTCAAAAGCACTGCCCCAGACCGAGATACAATACCGAAGGATGCTTTCTACTAAAGCATCATAGATAAGTAATAAAATTTTTAAATCAAGAATATTTCTCAGAGTATATATTTTAGGTAACAGTCTTCTCAGTCTAGTAGTTATTTCATTTATATGAAGTTTCCATTTAAGATTATTGTCAATTATAACTCCTAAATATTTAACCGAGTCAACTTTATTAATTTTAGACAGTTACAATTAACAATAGAATTACAAGTATCCTCATGTATAGACAGTGAATCTCTTTCGGGTTGTCCAACATTAGTCAAGCTGAATGTAATAAATTTTGTTTTATCTACATTAAGACTGAGAAGACTGTTATTTAACCAATCTTTAACTAGATTTATGCCCATTTCCGCCATTTTGAACACAACCTCCAAACAGCCTTTTTTGTAAAAATGAACATTATGTTAAAATTGTTGGGGTTTAATAGTTTAATGTAAGTGTATTAACGATCAAAGAGTAAGTTTAAAATATGCTAAATTCGCGAGTGTTGTTTTGTGTAAATAGAGTCTGTGGGAATAAGGGTAGGTTTGTGTAAATAAGCAGTATAATGCCATAACACGGTAATGGTTTTGACGCGTCTTCTCGAAAATTGGGCGGCCGTGGAACACGGTTCGGCGCTCCGCTCCAAGACTGCTTATTCGGCTTTCATTCTTTCCGGCTCGTCAACTTTTGTTCCGATATTTCCGCAAGTTCCGTTCCGAAATAATCCCTCGACAAAGCAAACCGGAGATCCTATTCGAATTAAGGCAACGACACGCCGTGCAACCGCGAAACATGCTTCGCTATTATTCTCGTCTGAGCTTTACAATTTTAAAATTATACACGAAAAAAATTGCTTAGAACAAGCATTTAAGCTGAAAAATATAGTTCCATAAATTTAAATTTCACTTTGACAAATTTTATTCAAACTTTAAAGAATAATCCTCCGAATAACTCGCGAGTCATCAAATAATCGGGAATTATTTAACTGTTTTCATTCAAGTTTATTGTCTAAGACAATAATTACTCCAGGTTGGCTATTCTCATTTCGGTAAGTTTTATTCACGCCAACTTCATAGTAGTTCTTCTGATGATTTGATTGGCCAAGACCGTGTAGCTCCGCCCATATTCATCGAAATATCAAGCGGAAAAAATCCGCTCGAAACCAGAATAGACCACCAGGGGCTTCGCTCCTGTCGTAATTATATCCAGACAACAAACCTTTATAAAAATTGTTACTATTCCCGCATCATTCTCCAACATAGGCCAATATTAGCCAATTTTTTCGTCGTTTAACGCTACTAACTATCAGTTTAACAGATAATAAAATACATATCCCCCTAATATAACCCGGTTACTCGTACATACCCCAAAAAAAAATAGGCTGTAGTCTTATAAATAGCAAAAAAAATAAGTTAAGTTTTGTGAATGGGTTTTCTTCTATTAATTAATATAATTTATTAATAAATGATCTCCTGAATAAATAAACTTCTTTCTGGTTTATAGGATATATATCGTGGTTATAAGCTCGATTGCAAGAAATTATTTTTTGAGTGTATTCTCATCTGAGCTTTAAAATTTTAAAATTACCTTTTACCACAATACCGAGTAGTTTTCGTAATTTATATGTCATCGCTTTACGTCCTTTCATGCTACATTGTAATTGTTTGTGTATTATACCAAGCTACTATCGTAATACGCCCTCGGAATTATTATTAGACTCTCATTATACAGGGCATTTTATAATTGTCTGATAAAAAGGTCTGTAAAGATTCTATATGCAATGGCCGCATTAACTTTTTTTTAGATCTCGAAATGTATTCAAAAGCTTTTCATTCCTTAAATTAATATAATTAATACTTTTAATTTTAGAATTCTAAAATATAAAAGTAAAAATTATACTATTACCATTTTTAGCTAAAAAAACTGTAACTGCAAGTAAAATATATCCAATAAATGAAAGGCATTTGTTAAATTCTTAGTTTTAGTTTGTGTTTTATTAGTTAAATCATTGCTTAAATCGACCCATAAAAGAGTTTGTCATAAAATCCTTTATAAACTTCCACAGTAGAGCCCTATTTCTCGAATTATGGACACCCTGTATAATATAAAACGTGCACTTTTAAAACTACCGCCTATATCAATCCATTACACATATATCTTGAAATTGCCCAAGCAATTTTCACATATAGCGAACGAAATTATTTATTCATGACTTTATCATGGAAAGCACCACTCAAACCATTTTTGGTATAGGGGATGGAATTGGTTTACACTTTCTCAAATTTCGTAGAAAGCTATACGAAACCACATGGGCCTACTAAGTAGAAATAAAAATATGTCATATCGCACATGTGTGTCTCACATCAGACTGAAAGAAACAACGTGAATCTTTTATGACCGTTAGTAGTTATCGTTTGCCACAAACCATTCCAGATTGTCTGAAAACCGACCTCTTGCGGTTTCTATAAATTATAACATACACACAACCCACTTGACTGTTGTTGTACCGTGTTTATTTATTTTTAACGAAATATATTAGAACATACGAAGCACCTTATCAAACGCCCCACGGATAAAAATAACCGCACGCAAACCACACACAAGTATAACCCCGAAAAGATGGGGAAAAGTAGACGGATTGAATTACTTATCATTTTACAAACGATATTACTCACGAAACGATAAAAACAGCACCCCCGACCACGACTCATATGCATATACATAGAACTAATCATATTATGTTTCTTAATAAGCATATATTTAAATATTTATAATGAGAATTAATATTCAAACCGACGCTACGCCACCTGATATCGCATTATTTACATAGTTTACGGCAAATTGTGATAATTTGGATTTATACTAAAATTAAGTAGGTATTGAAAGTTATATAATGTATAATATTAAGATTAACCTTCGTGGTGCTTATGATTAGAACAGGCAAATCTGTTTTAACTATCACAGTTTTATTTCAAAGGACTTTTGCTTTGCCTGCGTGTCAAAATATTTAACTCAAAGTAGAAGACATAATAGTCGGCTAAGAAGTAAATTTACCTAAATCTATTTTTTTTTCAAAATCTGTATTTTTACAGAATCGGATACAAAATTTGTAATATTCAAACCGACGCTACGCTACCTGATATCGCATTATTTACATAGTTTACGGCAAATTGTGATAATTTGGATTTATACTAAAATTAAGTAGGTATTGAAAGTTATATAATTTATAATATTAAGATTAACCTTCGTGGTGCTTATGATTAGAACAGGCAAATCTGTTTTAACTATCACAGTTTTATTTCAAAGGACTTTTGCTTTGCCTGCGTGTCAAAATATTTAACTCAAAGTAGAAGACATAATAGTCGGCTAAGAAGTAAATTTACCTAAATCTATTTTTTTTTCAAAATCTGTATTTTTACAGAATCGGATACAAAATTTGTAATATTCAAACCGACGCTACGCCACCTGATATCGCATTATTTACATAGTTTACGGCAAATTGTGATAATTTGGATTTATACTAAAATTAAGTAGGTATTGAAAGTTATATAATGTATAATATTAAGATTAACCTTCGTGGTGCTTATGATTAGAACAGGCAAATCTGTTTTAACTATCACAGTTTTATTTCAAAGGACTTTTGCTTTGCCTGCGTGTCAAAATATTTAACTCAAAGTAGAAGACATAATAGTCGGCTAAGAAGTAAATTTACCTAAATCTATTTTTTTTTCAAAATCTGTATTTTTACAGAATCGGATACAAAATTTGTAATATTCAAACCGACGCTACGCCACCTGATATCGCATTATTTACATAGTTTACGGCAAATTGTGATAATTTGGATTTATACTAAAATTAAGTAGGCATTGAAAGTTATATAATTTATAATATTAAGATTAACCTTCGTGGTGCTTATGATTAGAACAGGCAAATCTGTTTTAACTATCACAGTTTTATTTCAAAGGACTTTTGCTTTGCCTGCGTGTCAAAATATTTAACTCAAAGTAGAAGACATAATAGTCGGCTAAGAAGTAAATTTACCTAAATCTATTTTTTTTTCAAAATCTGTATTTTTACAAAATCGGATACAAAATTTGTAATATTCAAACCGACGCTACGCCACCTGATATCGCATTATTTACATAGTTTACGGCAAATTGTGATAATTTGGATTTATACTAAAATTAAGTAGGTATTGAAAGTTATATAATTTATAATATTAAGATTAACCTTCGTGGTGCTTATGATTAGAACAGGCAAATCTGTTTTAACTATCACAGTTTTATTTCAAAGGACTTTTGCTTTGCCTGCGTGTCAAAATATTTAACTCAAAGTAGAAGACATAATAGTCGGCTAAGAAGTAAATTTACCTAAATCTATTTTTTTTTCAAAATCTGTATTTTTACAAAATCGGATACAAAATTTGTAATATTCAAACCGACGCTACGCCACCTGATATCGCATTATTTACATAGTTTACGGCAAATTGTGATAATTTGGATTTATACTAAAATTAAGTAGGTATTGAAAGTTATATAATTTATAATATTAAGATTAAACTTCGTGGTGCTTATGATTAGAACAGGCAAATCTGTTTTAACTATCACAGTTTTATTTCAAAGGACTTTTGCTTTGCCTGCGTGTCAAAATATTTAACTCAAAGTAGAAGACATAATAGTCGGCTAAGAAGTAAATTTACCTAAATCTATTTTTTTTTCAAAATCTGTATTTTTACAGAATCGGATACAAAATTTGTTACTCTATGTTTCTATTTAAAATTAACTTGTATTAAATCAATACCTGCCAATAAAAAGAATAAAAACTAAACATTTTAGAGGTAAAATTACCTAAACCGATCATAAAATTGTAAGTAAAGCGCTCAAGTGTTTTAGCTAGACTTTTAGATGACATTTCTCATCACTGACATCAGTCAGTAATATAATAGGGATACTTTTCAATAAAAACATGATAGTTCCATACCGAAATTGATCTAATAAATATAATAGATATAATACAAAAGCGCCTGGAAATATAAAAAAAAAGAACACAATAAAATAAGATATACAAAAATCTTTATAAATGTCATAATTTTAAACTAGATTCCATATCCCTTTATGTATGGCCTTAGGTTTAGGTAAATTTACCTCTAAAATGTGTGTCATTTTTAGAATGCCAAGTACCTACGGATTTTTGTTGAATTTAAAATAAAATAGTTAAGAACGAAATCATTTAAACACATTAACGAATGAAGTGCTCTTTAAGGTACCAAAAAAAATTTACAGTAAGTATAAATCACCAAAATAAACTTTAAATACGTTTTTTACGTTTTCTGAAATTTTTTTAAATATCGAGATAGGTAAATTTACCTCTTAAATAATTTGTTTAATTGTTTTTATAATTTAGTTTATGAAGACTATAAGAAATTGTATTCAACAATGGTGTTAGCATTCTAATCAACTCGCTTTCCAAAAACCTTATTGGATTAAAACACATTGTTATATTTGCTTTTTAAAGTTTTTTTTTATTTATGATATATTGTGTGACCTCAATAACACAATATATTCTTATTAATATGAATATATTATATTCTTTAATATTATTAATTTATTTTCTATATAAATTTAAACTCCCCAACTCTTATATAATCTGCAAGTAAATACCAGGAATGGGTGGTGGCTAAACTTCGAAGTAAAGAAAGTTTTTTATTTGGGAAATGTTGTAGTGGACCATCGGGTCCAGAAAACAGTACTAAATACGGCAAGTTTGTGGCCGAGCTTGCTGTGTTGTTGGCTCTGCTCTGTTTGTTATCGCAGCATCTCTAGGCCCTCTTGGGACAACTGATAAAAACAAATGACGCCGACGACATCGCCATCCCGATGGAAATGACTTCGGTTCCACCGCACTTACTTATTCATTTCACGAAACGAACTTTTAAATTGTGTAATTTAACGAACAGGCTCTCTTTTATTTTCTCCTGCAGGTCCTGCTATATCGGGCGTCGCGGCGGTGGCGTTACATTTCATTTCGTCGCCGTTAGACAAAGCGAATCGCCGAGGGGAATAAATCGGCAACTTTAATTAAGATATTGGGCAGCGACGAAGAGATATTCTTTTGTTTCGGCGTAACTTTGCAGCCATTCATCATGGCCCTCTATGCACGTTATCATTAATGAACATTTTAAATTTGCTACTCTAGTTAACAGATAGGGTACATTTTTATCGAAACTGCTCCCGTTTCCCGTCCCCGTTTCTATCTTACGTGTCGCTCCTTGGGGAAAATGCATTTTTCACAATAAACTTTTAACTTGCACTCCTTACCATTAATTCCCGACTCTTTGGCCTCTTTTTTTTGGTCATTATGAGTATAACAACCAAGCGAAATTCTTGATATAGTTTTTTCTTCGTCTGCCACATATGGATAAAAAAGACAGTGATACTAAAATGTATTAGTTATTTCTTCACACTGTAACAAAATCTTATTATCGATATCTTGCTCGTGAAGTTTTCAATATTTTTAAATTATAGGTTATGATTAACATAGAATCTTTAGACAGTTCTCGAAACTACAACTGTTTGTTTATAGTCAGTCACAACAATAGTAAACGTTGATGAGACGATTAGAAGTTTAGAAACAAAACCGTTTAGAGATCGAATGTGATAAGGAGGCAAGTGTCTGAGTTTGAATATGGCCCCGGCATTCTTGATATAAACAAGCGACGAACCGCGAGCTATTCATTTGGCAAAAGCAAACGCCTCAGGCTCTTTGTCATCCCAACTACTTGAAGTTGTTATCTGGAAGCTAAGATGTTGAGGTCCACCGACACCTTCGCTTAATTAAACGCTTTGGAGACGCCTTCGTCATATCTGATGGCAAACAAGATGACAATGGAATAGATCCGATTTATTAAACTGGCAACCTATTATAATGATAAGTTATCGGTGTAGCTAGGCCACGCCGTTGTACTGTTTGCAACTTTGAATTTCAAATTAGTTGGGGAGCCGGGCTCGATTGGAATTACAAAATGTGCCTTCTTCGTTTTCTATTATCACTATACTCTTCGTCTTTTTATAAAGAGAATCGTTTTAAATTTATTATATCGCCATAAAATATCCAATATCCTAAATTTTTGAATTCGTTTTCTTGGTCAAACTTTAGCAAATGATGGGGTGGAGGACTCTTAAATTTTATTCAGTAGAAACGTTCTTTTTAATGTCTTAATTTATATGAACGAACAGTTAAAAAAAGGTGGGTAAAAGTCAAACCATTTTATGAGTTTATATGTTTTAAAATTGAAATAGTCAACTTATCTTATCTATGATAGGCATATATCAGATAGAGTTGTCAAAGGATGTTTGACAAGGTGTTTTACATTGAACGGCTCCAAAATGATAATTATTTTCCCACTAAAGACGATTGTCTTTTTGACGTTAGCCTTTTCGTGCTTCCTTTTATTGCTATTGGAAATAATATAAACTTTTTCTTGTTTGTAAAAGTATAAAATAGTTATTTGCGCTCCTAGTGGAGTTAAGTGAATTTTTCTGTCGTATTTTGTGGACCGAAGCGGAGCTGAGGTCCATAAACACGACCGAAGACACAAAAAAAACTTACCTACGAGTAGCGCATTCGTTTTTCTCACTACCAAGGAGTTAAAATCGTGTTTTATTAATAATATTTTTGACATTTATATGTACGACAATTCAACAAATCATTTCTTTATGGAATCACTATATAAAATTAAGAACAGAAAAAAGTCTTGTGTCTAGGTATCCCCCTTAGGTGAGTGTTGGACACTTTGTGTCCTTTAGCGGTAAATCGTTTTTTCTGTCCAGTTACGGTTTTATTTGTATTGATTTCATCTATCACTAAGTGTGGTCGATATAGTACTTTCCATTACTGTCGACTTTTTGATTAAGTAATGTCAACTTACCTAGTTGGTAGTGAGAAAAGTAATAAGGGTATACTATGACAAACAAAGCATTAATGCATTTCACCATGTCCACGGTTTGTTGTGATGTAAAGTGAGGATGTGTGCTCTTCTATTAATGAGGGTGGAAAGTGGAGGAATAAATCTTCTCGTCGCGTCGGCTCTTACACTTATTGACGCTGTTTTCGATATTGCACGCTCTCCTTGCCAGACGACCAATCAAGTGTCATTCACAAGGACACTCGACACTAAGTATCCTCGACGGCGGAAGTATCTCGTCGGGTGGACCATCGAATTAGGAGCAAAGGGAATCAATGTGAAATCGTATACTCTTAATAATCTCGTTAGCATGACTTTCAATGCAACAAGCTATAATGCACGGTGTCTAATTTCGCAGTACAAAATGTTTTTAAGCATCAAATCGATTACCCTTTAAAAACATTTAGTTTTTTACAATATATGTTTGTTTTTAACCTCGTACTATTCTACTTAATTAAGCATCCCCTAAGTCCAGGACTTGTGTGGGCTAGTAGTAGAGGGAACCACCGACTTTAATTGACTTTCAAACCAATAAATCTAGGGAGTACACCTTCGCCAAATTTCAATTATTAATTAACTGAAAAAGGCAATCGGCGCCAGTGAAGTTTGAACTCACGATCATTGGCTCAGTCTCGATGCTATATCGATGCCTTAGACCGCTGAACTAATTCTCCCCTAATATATATGTATATTTTCATTAAATTCCACGATTTGGCCTTATTGCTACTGTCATTCTCGGAGCGTATTCCATTGTTTGATTTACATAGCCCAAATATTTCTATTAAAAAATTCATGTCAATGCCGGACAGACAGAAAACATAGGCGCCATCTATGATATGATCGCTACTGGCTTTGCGTTCGCTTCCATAAGATCACGCACGAAAATTCTTGTCATTAAACAAATATATATTTGAATTATTTCTTTTCATTTTTTGTTTCCAAATTATATCGTTTTAATTTTTGCTTTTAACTTTAGGAAAGTATTTTTTATTAAAAAGCAGTATTTTAGAATTTCGCCATATCAATAATTTTAACCACGCTAAATAATGTTACTTACATTAACTTTGTGCTAAAATTTAAGATTCAGTCTTTGTAACGTTTATGCACAAGGCTTAGTAGTTTCGATTTATGTATCTATTAGCAAAGTTGGAGCGAAGCAGGAGCGAATTCTATCAGAATGCTCTTAGAGTTTAAAATATGGGAAAAGTTTCTAATGCGGACTGATAGATTTGAAGGCGGACTCATTGAATCGAGAGCGCGAGATGCATGCTCCCCATCCCACAGTGTGTCAAAATTCTATTTCACCGAAAAAGTTTTGAAAATCAGTTAAGTACATGGAAAAAATATTTAAAAAAATTGACATAAGTGAAGATATATGCCTTTAAAGTTTGGAAAAAATGTCGTCCAAAAAACTTTTATTTTAGCTCGATATAGAAAAATTAGTAATTATATACCAAGGTAGAGAATACATTTTTTTATAGCCGAGCGTATTAAATCCCGAGCTGCGTATCAGCAAGGGATTTAAGAGTGCGGGGCTATAATAGTCTTCTCTACCGTGGTTTATGTATTAGTTTTTTTCAGTACTAGCACTATTTAACTATTTTTATTCAAATATTAAAATAAATTATTAACATAAATTATATTTCTTGAAATTTTCATAAAAATCAAGTAGCCTTGATCAATGACATTTGCTTAAATAAATACTTTGAACTGACGTATAAAAATTTAGTTTTTTTTAGTTTTTTTTTCCATAATATTTAGCTTATTATTGATTGTATTAATTGGTAATAATTATAATTAATTATATTTAATAAATAGAAAGTTATTTAAAGTAATTTTCATGGGTTTAATTAGTAAAAATGTCATAAAGAACTGAAAATTCTAAAGTCACAGAAATCAATTTACTCCTACTTGGAGAGAAAAAATTATTATTGCTATAGGTGAAGAAAATTGATTTCACAGTCTGAAAATATTATAAATAATGGTATGTTCTAAAGGTAGTTGTGAAAAAAATCAATTATGTGAAAATTATGTTTTACCATGAACCTTTAAGCCGATTTTTATTTTTTTCATTGTCCCACTTTTTCCGAAAGAAGTGTATCAAGACGATTCAGGGATTTATAGATTTTAGTCCTCTAAAATTAAAAATTGATCCACTGTGCACCCACGTTGCCAAACAAACACTGCTTCCTAGGATCTGCCGCCGCGGTTTTACGAACTATAAAATTGTCGCACCCACAAAGGGATCAAACGGCACCGTATATATTTATCTTAGTTTTATGATTAATTTAAATACTAACCTGTATTATTTCAGGTTGCTTCTTAAGAATGCCTTTCTTTGACTATTGCGTTTATGATGCTTTTGTAGTGCTCCAGATATTAACACGTTTACACATTGCGTGTATTTTATTACCACAATTACTTAGTTACTAGAGATACTTTATATTTTGCTATCTTTTACAATTATTTTTCTTTCCAACCAAAGCCAAAAATCGGAATAAAAACCTTTTCAAACTATTAAAACACCTCTTCTTCTTCTACTGCCTTTTCTAGTAAAAGAAAAATAAGACGATAATAGCTGTCTTTGGAAGATATTTGCCGCGAAAAGACCGTTTCAGCGGAGCCAATATGGCTGTCCAGCATCAACATTGCTATCATTGATATGCCCAGTATTCGATGTGTTTTATTAGTTTAGTAGATTTCATGTGGATAGTGTTTTTTAATAATATTAAAAAATTTTAATTAATTTGTAACGCGGGAAAAGCATCATAAAGAGAGACTTGATGATCAAGTGTCAAAACATTAATAAAGGGTTAAATCAATGACGAAAATAAAAATTAAGGGAAAGAAAGGAGCCGTATGTGCCGAGTGCCATCTCTGGTCGAGAGGTCATTTAAAAGTTATCTTAGGTCCGTAAAAGACGAGATACGATGCGCGGGATTTGCGGTTAAGGCCGAGTAACGACCGGGACATAAAGTTTATAGCACATTACACATTCGACACCAGTTACCTTAATAAAATACTCTCTTCTATCCGAAAGGTTCATCATGAGGGTTTTTAAAGTTTGTCGTTGGAGTCTCTCGGCACGTGGGGGATCGCCCATTTCGTAACAAAATCGGAGGCGCTCCAATTGCGATTTAGTCTTAATCGCATTTAGGTTCAATGGGGTGGAAAATTTGATTTCGGTCTGTACGGTAGCGCGCTGACATCGGAATTTGCATAATCGCGACGCTTCCCATCACTCGGACTAATTAAAAATGTATGGCACGCCACCTCCTTCGACGCTTCGATGTTTGATAGGGCCGCCGTCGAGGCCGCCACCGACGACGCCGTCGACCCACCACGTCACTGTCACCGTACCATTTTATCGCCAGCCTTGCGACACCTACATCTCTTTTTTACTTACAATCCCGTAAATAATTAAAATATCAAAGGCCGTTTACCTCCCTGCCTCACACAGGTAAAAAATCACAACAAAAAAAAAAACGGAAAAAAATCATGAAGCGTCGAATGTTGAATATTTATAAACCTTATAGTTTTCTCTAAATGATTTCAATGCATTTTTATTGAAAATGTTGCGTAAAAAATTTAATGGAGCTCTCTATAACTAGAATTATGAAACAAAAGACGTCTACCCTATCTCTATCTCATTTGTGCTACATTTTCCATCCAACCAAATAAATACTGTATTTGTTTTTCATACAACAAATACAGTATTTATTTGGTTGGCCGGAAAGTGTAGCAGTGAGCGGCACGAACGAACATAGCTAATGTGAATCTGTAGAATAAGACAATTTTACTAAAATTTAGATGGCGCCAGTAATTTCTTTTTTAAAAATAATATAGTTACACTTTTCGCCCGGCCAAGTAAATATTGTATTTGTTCAACAAAGAACAAATACAGAATTTGTTTGGTTGGGTGGAAGTGGGAGTGTATGTATGTCTTCTATCCTTTTTGTGTAGAACTTTTGTCCCTGTCTAATATAACGGGAGAAATCTCCATTTAAGTGGCACATTGCATATACAATATCTTGCACTTGATTTTCTTTAGAGCTGTATTTTTTAAATATTAAAACATAATACAAATATGGGGTATCAAAATTATTATCTCCATGTCCGGACGCGTCCTGACGCGTCCGGACGCGTCAGGTAAAGAAATAGAAATTTGTGCAAAAAAATCAGATTTGATTTCGTTTGTATATTTTTAGGTTTAAAACAATAGAAAACTACCCAAAGATCACTTCATTTTGGTCGAAATTAGGCATAAATTATTTTTTTTAACAGCATTATTTGACAGTTAAAAAAAAATTAAAGGGCCCATCCGGTATGCTAGCAGTGCACACTGCAGTGTGCCACTTAAATTTGATTTTTTTCGCAAGACAGCAAATATTTTCTAAAAAATGTATTGAACTCATTTAGAGGACACTATAAGGTTTATAAATATTCAACATTCGACGCTTCATGAATTTTTTCCGTTTTTATGCGATTTTTTACCTGTGTGTGCCTGCTCCTAGCGGCCGGAGCAAATATAATATTTAATCGATTGAACAAGCGGATATCGATTAGTCGTGGTTGAAAATAGCGTAAACTCCAAGGTATAAATAACGTACTTGCGTGTTTAAAGTGTCCGGCCCTGCACTTAGTGAGGGTTGGACAGGGTGTGATGGCAATTCCAAGCTCTTTATGAGCTACGGACATGCACTTCGCGAGAATCTCCAGCTGACCCGGACACAAACTATCCGTTTCTTGGCAGCGAGGTGCTGAACGTTAATTAAACTTTGTGCGTCCATCCACTCTCCTGGTAATCCCGGGTTAATAACGTTGGCTACTGGAATTATGCAGCCCGGGAGGGTTAGCGATTGTTATGTGTTGATCAAGGAAGAGACGATGGGCCATTACGAGGTAATTGTGGGGAGGCTATTGCTTTTTTAACCAAATTCCCGGGGTGATAATGGTTCTGATTACATCGTGCAGACTAGATTAATTCCAATGGCGTCGTTTCATGAGCTTTTTTCCTTCAATACGCCCTTTTCACAAAGTCAAATACCGTGCAATTTCCATAATTAAATACATCCATTCGCTCATCTCTTTATTCTACATACACTTTTTCCTTGAATTAATTTTATAACATATATTTTAACACTATACTCATCATTACAGTCGGAAAGCTGTGCGTAAAACACATTTTCCCACTACCAACTAGGTAAGTTGACATTACTTAATCTAAAAGTCGACAGCAATGGAAAGTACTACATCGAGCACACTTAGTACAAACAAAACCGTAACTAAAGACAGAAAAAACGATTAACCGCACAAGGACACTAAGTGTGCTTACATTTACCGCAGGGTGACATCTAGACACAAGACTACTATTTCTAATTCTATAAAGTGATTCCATAAAAAATTGTTTTCTTGAATTGTCACACACATAAATGTCAAAAATATTATTAATAAAATAAGGTTTTTTACTCCTTGGTAGTGAGAAAAACGTAATGCGCTACGCGTAAGTAAGTTTTTTTCTGTTTTCTGTCGTGTTTACCTTACAAAGAAAAATTCACTTACCTATACTAGAAGCGCAAATAATTATTTTTCTGTGGCCAAGGAGTTAAAGCAGTCTTAAAAAAGTGCCTTTGAGTTATGACAGATATATATTTTTTTAATGAGAATTTATGAAATAACATTTATTCACAATCATTTTTACAAGAGCAGAAAAGAGCTCTTTTCTAACCTGTTTTGGCTTTAGATTTTACATCATAGATGGCGCGCTATGAATGACATTGAAAGCAATATAACTTAACAATTGTTGAAATATGGTTAATTATGTTCTTAGTATTTTATGTTTTATTGTGATTAAACACTGTTCTAACCTCATAAGATAATGACATTTCCAACTTTCGAGATGCTAATTTTACCAAACAGCATATCTCGAGTTGGAAACGTTTTATTTTCTTATTAGGTTAGAAATATACTATTTAAATAAATGGCAAGGAAAATGGATTTGGAAAGCAATTAAATACCATAGTATTTGATTCCATCCTTAGCCCTAAACAGGTATTCCTCGATATTTATATGTATATATAAATTTGCTTTGTTACACTATAGGCAACTTTAAAAACACCTCAGGTCATTCATCAAAATCCTGCCCACATTCTGACCAAAGTTTATTTAGCGAAAGGATAAATAACGCGAGTTGCTAAATGCCAAACTGGGCTCCTCAATGGCAGCAGTTCGTGCCGAGTTCTGTTTGGTTTTTGGTTATTATGGTGTTTTTTTTTAACAGGCGCAATACCAACGTAAACGTAAACCAACGCCATCTATTAAAAAAGAAAACACAAAACAACCAACTACCAAACCAAACTCGGAGACGGCACAGCACGGAGCGCCGCCATATTGAGGAGCCCAGGTTGGCATTTAGCAAAAAATAAAAATAACGCGCACCGGTATTTATACCTGGCCACGAATGCCATCGATCGCGGAATAAGCCACTAATTAAGAAACAACCCTTACGCTGATAAAATTTAAATCATTTTAAACGAACAGTCGGCTTTGCACACACAAATAGCCATAACGAAACAAAAACAAATGAGTTGTGCCAGAATTGGGTGTGTCCATAATAAAGTCAGCACGGACGGGTCTCGATGTGTGAGGGACATGCAACTTGTTCCTTCCAGCAAATGCATGCGAGAAACACTTTGTACCTCCACAATCGCTATTTAATATGCATATTTTTTGCTTATAAGTAGGTACTTAATTTACTAATTTTTTTCTTTTTTTGTTACAGATGCCATGGGTAAGTGGTTAAGTGCTAGACATATGCTCCAGCTACCTTTGTTACAATACTGATACGCCATTGGTGGTAAAGTATTAAAAACTGTATACTATTAGCCTTAATAATTTAGATTTAGTAACTTATTTATTTTACTAACGCATTTGTATTAAAACTAATAATAAGATAAAATTGTTGCATATTCATTGTTAAACAATTTAAAAAACATTGTTGTCTACACGATATTATTGTAATTTATTCGTTGCCAAATAAAAGAAAAAATCTTAAACTACAAACTGTGGTTTTATCTTTGTGTTAATCAAGAAGCCATTAGGTTTTAATTAATTAGTGAGAAAACAGTTATCAGGTCAGTAACTTAACTAAACAATAAATAGTGTTTTGCCTTTTTCTTTTCTATCTCTCATACTGGAAATTCAATAAAACCTGCAGTGACTCATACCCCTGCTGCTTTCTTATAAGGGGTCCGCCTTTGCGAAGCTTCGACGAAATTACGCGAGTCGCAGACGAACTGGTATGATCTTCGCCTTTTACCACACATTCGCAACTGAGTCACTGCAGGTTTTATTGAATTTCCAGTATATAGTATATATTACTTATTTATTGTAAAAATGATTTGGTTAAAGTGTGACAGAATATCGTTACTAAAATTTGAAAACTAAATATTCGTTTTCAGTGAGTATAATTTTTGATCATAATTAAGTGCTAAAAGAAGAAAAATTCTTTTCTTTTTCTCGATAACTTGAATGATCTTCAAGATGATGACACATGACCAGAGAAAAGAATTGTTCGGTCTTAGCATCTAGTGTTTTTGTTGTTTTTCCAGAATGACTGACAATGGCCTTCGTGATCATTTGTACGGGAATGTTAATATCGTGGGTTGGGGCGAATGCAGTGCTTTGCGATAGCCGCTGTGCGTTTATCACAATTAAACACTATGGTGTCGTATTGATACTATTGTAATTTATGAGCCTCACTAATGCAAACATGGGACTCCACCAAACAGAATTTATTATCAATTTTGGTTATATTTCCAACCCCATACTAACTATACCGTTTTATAAATAAAAATATACAGTGCGATTATAAAGTGCCGAACAGTTTGAAAAGAAAATACTCTTCGTTTGAAGCCACGCCTCTGTTATAGTTGTGCGCGAAAAACCTATGTGATTGCTACGTACAACAGCTCGGTAGCCAGTAAAACGGACACAGCTTTCTTGCATTTTACTCATCGCTTGCATTAAAAAGTGTTCGGCACTTTATAATCGCGCGGTATATGCTTCAATTTTTTTTGATTACATGTTACACTGGTAAGATAATCGTTTAGCAGAACCATTTAATTTAGGACTTTAAAGTCAAAGACTTAAAGCAATCTACGCAAATTTGTATTCTAGTAAACACAGTAAAAAAGCTTTTGGTTTTTCATATTTTTGTGAATTAATGTCAGATTTTATTCTTTAGTGGAGGTAAAAATCAATAAAGTGGTAGTGCTAGGAAATGACTTGCGATTTTCACAACACCTGGACAATTTTGGCACCCTTTTATGTTTTTAATCGACATTAATGTCAGCTGCGATCCATTATATTAGATGAATTCACATTTTATGATATGCAGTTGCATTAACAGCTCACAGCAATTAAGTAATTACGAAATACACGAAAATATTCAATTCAGAAAACATTAAAATTCGATATGAGTAGATAAATATTTTATGCCCACTTAATCGAATTATAGCCTGTTTCCATTGTTTTTAATAACCAATGAAATTGCTTCATTCAACCATGAGATTATATCTAATATATGGGCTTTAGTAAAAGCTATGTACCTCATATTAAAGAAGTTTAATTTGTCTTAAGCAGTTTAAGATCGTAGAATATGAGGTTTTTAAAGCAACGACAATTTTCAAATTTAAAAAAAGGGACTTGTCGTATAATTGCATAAAACCAGTCAGTAGTTGTTCAAACATTAGGAAGGTAAACTGTTTAATTGCCTTAATGGCCACGTGATTATTACTGGCACGTTTATACACTCGCCGTATGTTATATTAAAAAACCTGCTCGCGACGATGTGATAATTTTTTCGTTACTCAATCTTGTTTTGGAATTTTTAATAGGTGTTTGTGTATTGGAAATGATTGTATTGTGAAGCTTTTTGGACGGAATATTGCGCAGTAATTAAATTTAGTCGTCAGATCAGTTATTAATCTAGTTTTTGTGTGTGACACGTAGAAATATTGGTGTTGCAGTTCACGTCAGCATTCTGCCGACTCGATCCACCACAAATAGATTACGTGATCCCATCTTCGTCATCTTCATGCCGAACGCGTCTTCTGTCGGTCATAAACAAGAACTAAGAAAGAAACAAAACTATAAAACTAATGTATCGAATTTTTTTTAGATCTATAGAATCGAAAACAGACACGATATTACTTTTTTATCGTTAATAATATACTCAATAAATTCGTATGTATTGTTTTCATAAACTTGTAGCAAGCCTGTAAAATTCAAATTTACCTAAGTCAAAAACAATAATAGGTTTGATATCATGTTATATTTTGAGACAGAAAACAAACTAATTCACATAAACACTATAAAATGCTAATCAATAACTTAACATTTTGTTTTTATTAATGTTTACTGTTTTTCTTACATTTTTTTGCTTGATAAAACATCTATGTATAATTTTTATATAATAATCCTGTTAATACTCCAGTCGTTTAGTTTTTACTAAAGTTTTCATTTCCAGTAATAAATCCTTATTAAAAATCTTTACAAGATTACAGATATATGCGGAAGTGCTTGATAGCTATAACTATAATAACTATAGTAACTATAGTAACTATATAAACTATAGTAACTATAGTAACTATGGTAACTATAGTAACTACAGTAACTATAGTAACCAAGATGTGCAAAAATTATTATAACAAATAGTTAGGCCGTTTGTTTCTGTGACAAAATTGCTCCGATAACAATATCGCTGGCATCGGCGTTCAAAATAATTTATCCTTGACGAATCTATTTCTCTTCCGTTCTTAGTCACTGGTTATAAAAATTGCAACACGTTAGCTAAAACAGACCTATTTGATAGTCTCCCCTTGTACGACCCATTCGCAAATTTTATCAATTCCACATGACAGATATTAAATGTGCAACCACCAGTAATTGAACACATGGCGCAGTATGCTTACTTTGGACCTGTTCTTTTCGAAGTAATCACTGGAATATATTTACGTGAATTGAATTATACCATTTCATTGTTCTTTAATTTTTTTCATCTGTTTTTGCTTATCTAATACTCTATTAGTGCTGAAATTGACTTGGATTAATACAGCCTGTTCCAGAACTCGCGTACCGAAATTTGAGGGTATATTAAAAACCCTCTGGAAAATATGAATAAAATTAAAAAAAAAATCCATCTTCAATACTAATTACAAAGGAAGCTATTTAATCTGACCAATCCTGTTGCTGATGTTAAATTACCTAAAAATTAGTTTTTCCCTACTTATTAGTAACCATGGTTGCATTTTAATGGTTGACTCGTGCATTGTTTAAGACATTCAACTTTAGAATCTTTTTAGGTTATTATATTTTGACAAAACCGACAGAGGCTATCAAATATTCTATTTTTATAGGGTCACTCCATCCGGCGGTGGTTTTATGATACCCGTCTTAGACGGCAGCAACAAACTGCCGCTGCAACTCCATTCAGCGCGCTGAATGTAGTGTTTTTTTTATTAGAAACTCAGATCTTTTAATTGATTTACTGGCTATAAATTCTTAATACAAATTAATAAAATAAAAATACAATAACTGAATTTTATTTATTTATTTCAATAGGAAAAATTTTTATCGGTGTTCCGAAGAGAGAACATTCTAGCTAGAATGTAATTTTAAGATTGGTGCAGAGGGCAAGGAATTTTGGAAGTTTAAACGCAAACAGAAAAGTGGTTGGAGACACTTCGCGAAATGCAAAAACTGTTGATAATAAAGAAGCTGTCATTTAGACTTTTGAAGAATAATATGGAACAAGCATTAGTATCGTGGCAAGAAATCTTGATATGTCTGTCCTGTGTTTAATGAACTCTAAAAGATGAAGAAACGCATTATTTTTAGCAAACTCGCGTATGTAGTGAAAAATTTTAAGATTAAATAAATATTAGTTTGTAAAAAATTAACCACAATGCTCTATATTTAGTGGATTTGTATTATTATTGCACTAAAACACTCTGTTTTATTACATGTTTCAGTAGCAGCAATTAAACTTGTGCCGCGCCTTCTTTTTATTATTTTTTAAAGTATGGAAAGTGAACCTTTGAGCTGTTAATGCCTTTAATTACTAATTCGTCGTTAAACAAAAAAAAAAACATTATTTACCTTGGATTAATTAAAATTTGTCGGAAAATGTATACCTTTTAAAGAAAACAAAACAAAGCGCTTTTAGGTTAAAAAATAAATTGCGAATATCACTGTTGTCGAGCTCATAAGTAATTTTAAGCAGCTAAATATTTCTTGTAGTGGTGCAATGAAAACACATTAGAGCCTAGGAGCTGAAATCAATCTTTAATTAAAGTTTATTTTTTTAAGGTATAGTTATTTTAAATTTTCCGCTAAATACTCCACAAAGTCCGATTTACACTGAAGCATGTGGCTTGTTTTGAATGTCAACATAACCAAAATTTATAATTTTTGTTTACTTACTTTGTTTTTATGTTTTGATGTAAAAAAAGAGAATTGATAAAGCTGTTGCTAAAAACACATTTGTATTCCTGTAGAAACAAAATTTGCTTATAAAATCGCTTTTATTCCAATAATTTAGAGGAATAAACCATTGTTTTGTTTTCGTTAATGGCACGTCAACGTTTTACGGTTGTATAAATTGGGCCTTGTCATTTCGCTTACGGCGCATGCGTATCTTACGTTGCTATGGTAATTTCGAGATTGTTTACAAGCGGGAAGGTTTAAAATAACTATACCTTAAAAAAAATAACTATAATTGCTCCTTTTTAAAGAAAGTAGTGTTTCCTGATGCCTAAACAAACCACCTTAAAAAACTACATATTTACTGGACTTTTGGCAAAAACGCGTTCACGAATATCAAGACGTGTCCATGGAAGGAGATGATGATACTGGAAAAGTTGTTGTCAACTTTTTAGCAAGATGCTAATTAGACGAGAGTTTAAAAAAAGTACCATACAAACACGCGTGAAATTCGGAATACGTCGCTACTAAAAGAGCCGAAGAATTTAAACATAACCTAAAAATACGTGATGCTTCGCGTACCTGAAAATACTCTTGAGAGTATGTACTTTTTCTTTTAAAAATTTGATTTTTCAAAAAAAATAAGACAGATAAATAAATTATGAATAAATCTGATCGTATCTAGGGTAAATAATTATATTTAATAAATATATAACGCTTCAGAATTAAACCTCAAAAAGTTTAGTTGAAGAAGCTGGACTATCTACATATAGGAAACTAAATATTAGACATCCATATATTTCCTATCGTGTTAAAAAAAATACTGGAACTTTCGTTTTTTTTTAACTTTATTTGATGTTTCTGTAATTTTTACTTGTAATTAAAAGTATCTATGTTTTAATTATTTGGTTTAAAAATGTCAAAATTATATCTGAAAGATTTAGAATTCATAAAAATCATCTTTCAACGGCGAAGAGCCAACGAGAAAACTTGTCTTACATCTGTAAAGAAAGACTTTATAATATCATGATGCATCAGTGCTAATTAAAACTCACATAACTCAATAACATCAATCTCACCTTGGCTAAATCAAGATTTTATTTCTTAGAAATGATCGAAGACCAAATGAAAGATTATCAAAAAAAATTAATTAACCTTCTAACGTTGCTTTTAATTTGAAAGTTAAAATTAATAAGTTTATATTTAATATAAATTTTAGTCTCAGTAAACATCCCCTTCTAATGTAAATAATTATATGGGTCCTGCTTCTTTAAAAATCTGAGTATTTCCAAAAATATGTTGATGCCATCAACTAAATCTTTGAGATAGAAGTTCAACCATCTAAAATATAAAATGTCTTTCGTAAAAGTTTAATTTTTTTCGGAGATACCTAGGTTTCTTTAATCTTTTATCGTTAATGATAAATATCATCCATCATTCTAAATATGGTTTATCTTAAGACAATTTTATCTTAATGGAAACATTAAGTTAATTTTATAATTAACAAAAATTTCTTTGAAATTTCTTAGACAATTCTTCTTTTATTCAATATTTTGTTTTTAAATATTCTATCTGATAAAGTTGTTAACATAGTTATTAACCCTTTATTATAAAAGTTATGGTTGAACTTGTTAAGTACAGAAACCGCATGTCGACCACTTGAGATGCTAAACTAGTAAACCAAACCTTCTTATGCTTAAAGAACATTTAATATTTAATAGAGCTATACCTATATTTCTAAACTTTTACTGCCTAAGGGTGTTTTAAATTTATTTTTCAAAGGTATTTTGATCTCAAACATTTATTAGTTTAAACTTATTATCGGGGAATTGTACCCAGTAAACAGTTTTAAAGTTTTAAAACATTTTTTAAAGACGTTTTGTAAATATTTTTTTATACAATATATTATCTATCTATATTTTTAAATAATGTATTAGGTTCATATTTATTCAATACATGTTAATATTTATTATTAAATTAAATTTCATAAAATAAATTTATTTATTTTAGTAATAGACAACTTATATTTCTCATTATAATAACAAAACATGGGTTTAATAATTTTAATTAAAAACATAGGCTTTATAATTATAATTAAACAATTATTGTTTATATTAAGTAAGTAATATAATTTAATATTAAATAATATTCTATATAATGTGAATTAATTTGTATACTATATTTTTTATATACTTAAACAAATATTATTGAAAACCCAATAGTATAGGTATCTATTGAATAAAAACCTTTTATAAAATAATCAATGCGTAGGTACCTAATTATACATATATTATATTTATTATACATATTATATTATATTTATTGGTATTCTTAAACTTTTAATTTTTATATTTTTTTAATAACTATAAAAAATAACATGTTAATATAATTATAATTAATTAGCAATTAATTGAACAATAATATAAATAAGGCAATTCAATACTGTTTAAATTTAAAGAATATATACAATTGTATAATTGATATTATCAAATATATTAAAATTTTAATAACGCTTTACATGTAATATTTCGGCTACCTTTTAAAATAGGAAAATTATCCAAATAAACAAATAAATATGATTTATTTATTTAGAAAATTAATCAGGGATTAATTTGATTAATCTGAAACTTAATCTTAGTTCCTGAAGATGTCTCTTGCAGTAAGAGACGAAACGTCGGAAAATCCATTGACACGAAAGTGAAAGTTCTTTAAATCTGAATGGCCGTGAAAGCTTAAAATCTGAAATTGTTTATTTATTATTTATTTTAATAATTATTATTATAATTCTTTATTATTTATTTAAATAATTATCATAATTATTATTTATACAAAAAAATAATTAATTACAAAGATAGATAAAAAGAATATTGACAATAATAATTAAATAATATTAAAGCGATAATTTTTTATTTGAAAGTTTACATCTATTAATATTAGAGCTGATAACCATTTTTATTTCAATATTTTCTCCTGGCTGTATTTTATATATGTTTTAAAGTACATTCAAATTAAGCTATTTGTCTATCGTCAGATCCTTGATCGGGTTCCTTTGGGTGCTAGAAGCTCCAAAATGGTGTTGAAATGAGGTATACTAAAAATATATTTTTTAACTTACAGAGTCAAATACATTATATTTATTACATTTAGATTAGTATATTTTTACAGTTTTACACATTTATTCAGCAGGCCAAGGGGTAAAAACATACCTTAAAAAGTGCATTTGACATGTCAATACCATAAAGTCTAAATAATTTTCATTTAATCAAAATGACATTTCATAAATTCTCATTTCTTTAAAAAATTGAGTATCACATATGTCAAGGGCACTTTTTAAAAGACTGCTCTTACCCCTTGGCCCTAGAATTATTTTGTATAAATACGAAAATAGCTTAATTTGAATGTACTTTAAGACATTTATAAAATACAGCCGGGAGAAAATAATGTAATAAACATGGTCACCAGCTTTCCGACTGTGGTTTTTGTCTTTCTTGCACAGATTAAATTTGAGTAGAACTTCCCTCTCATTTTAATTTAAATGTAAAGTTTTCCATTAACCTCTTTCAGTTTAGTATAATTAGGCCAATCCTGCCATAAAAATATTTCAATCAGTGTTCTCTTTCTGCCAGGTCTGGAAAAAAGGGGGAAAACCAGGATCGTAAAAATATTTATTAGAATTTTGCGTCTGGTGGTTATGACTTGGGGTGCGTGTCATTGTTTTGGGACAGCATTAAAATCTGTTTAGAGACAACGGGCACATTATGGGGGAGCAACTCCCTAAGGATACCGTTAACAGGTGTATCGCATGTCCTAACCTACACATGACTATCATTTATATTCAAATGATATTCAATCGAATTGTTTTTTCTTTTTTTTATAATTTCAAATGAAAATTAAATCGATTTTATACTATCGTTAAAGTCATTGGAAATACATTTAAAGAAAATTGGTTTATATACATATGTTTAGCTTTCTTTTTGTTCTATTTTCTTTGCCTTTTATAAATATAAAACCAACTTAAACGTATACCAGTTCAGTAACGTATTGTCAAAACTACTTCGCTTTTAAACCTTTTGGTATACATTTAAGCAGGGGCGGATTTAACTAATTCTAAGATATTTTTTGCGTTTTTTTGATGTTTAGGTCGTATGAAAAATAGGTTCGAGTACTCGGTGCCTAATATACTATTATTTTTGTAAATAATCTGTATGTTTAAAAGAGAAAATTGTACTTTTAAAACGTATTGCAGAATCTCGCACATGCGTAATTCAAATTAAATTTCCAAGGGCAAAATATTTATCCATAGTCAAATTACTATCGCATATGGGCTTATATGTGGTAGAAGTCCTACCGTATGACCTTGTATATTGTATTAGAATAAAAAACGGGAAAGAACGAAAAACATTTTTGCCATTCCCGATATAAAAACGTTTAAAAATAATTCTCTGCACTATGTTTTCTGCCTATGACGTAGAGGACTATTGATTTTTCACCGTGTGGTCTTTTTGCTATCCAAACTGTCGAGTTCCGGCTCTATCACACCATCCGTACTCTACTCGAAACGTCAGTTTATGTGGGCCATTACTGTAGTCTGAATTGTTTTTATTATACTCCTTCTTCGTTTTCTGGAGTATCCTTCCTTCTAGAGAAAAAAGTCCTATCTGCAAATAGCAAATGTTTCATAACCAGTCACAAACTGACCCATAAAATTAAAAGACGAGATCAGAGAGCAAATAAAAGCCAAATCAATTCATTTAAGAAATACATATATAACTAAAAATATTCTCCAGTGAATATTTTAAAATAAATGATCAATGCAACAATTAAGATAAAAGAAAAAATATAGCATAAAATAATAATAGAATCTTAAAATACACCATAGAAAAAGAATTTCTGAAATACGCAAACTTTAGTGCAACATTTTATAAACAATCGTTATCCAAGTATCAAAATAAAAATGAAGATGGCGACACATCTGTATTTTAAAAATTCCTTTATTTTCAGGCTTAAGGAAAAACACAGTAGTTACATAAAAAATAAAAGGTACTTTTGGAGATAAGTAGGTTTTAAAACACGATTTTTAGACCCAACAACTGCAAATATAGTAATAATCGTCCTACGCAATAGATAATTGTTTTTTTTTACTTATTCAGTCGTATTTACACATGCCTATTATCTATTTAGCAGTTACCTTATTGTTGCATACCACGGAACATTTATTATAAAATTTAGTTATGTTTCTTAATTTTGTTAATTTCTTAATTTATTAATTCAGTTTAGTGTAGTTAGTGATAATTATGCCTGAATCGACCTTAATTTGTTTACTTATAATGTTAATTATTGATTTAAAACCAAAAATTAAACAATCTATCGGACGAAACGATTTTTAATCGCAAAAAAGGGTCACGTGACCTCCATAAATAAATAGGTTAATTTAAACAAAGGTTACATTCTCTTACTTTTCAATTGAAAACAAAACACTTTTTAATACAAAATGATGAAAAAATTAAAAATGAAAAAAACAAAAATTTTAAAAATTGAAATATTAAAAAAATATATTTCAATTGTTTTCATTTTATTTTTTTTTTTTTGTATTTTTAGATTAAATTGTATTTTATTTTTAATTATTGCACAAGAAAATGTAATTTTAGATTTTAAGCTTTCACGGCCATTAAGATATAAAGAACTTTCACTTTCGGGTTTAGACCGTGTTAATGGATTTTCACTTTCCGACGTTTCGTCTCTTACTACTAGAGACATCTTCAGGGATTAATCTGAAACTAAGTTTCGAATCAACTTGTGTCACTATTTATGAAGAGTTGTGGTTATTCACCCGTGACGAGGTTTTTCCTATCAAAGACTTCCATATTGCAGGTAAGTGGTAACCAGTGTCCCGATTGATATTGTTAGGATGCTTGATGATTTCTATCGATTCCCGTATCTTCCTTGGCATTTTTCTGTTTTCTGTTAATATTTGTTTTGTTTCAGACAAATTGATTTTATGACCTGTTTCATGTACATGTTCGGCTACTGCCGATAAGGAAATTTGTTTCTTTCTTATATTGCGCTCATGCTCTTGAAGTCTTGTAGAAATTTTTCTCTTAGTTTCACCTATGTAAACCGTACCACAGGAGCAGGGTATTTTATATATGCCTTCTGAACTCAGGGGTATTTTGTCTTTTGTTGAAGTCAAACATTGACCTAATTTTTGGTTGGACCGAAATATAGGCTTAATATTTGACTTCTTCAAAAGTTTACCTATTTTATCCGTGATACCGCTTACATAGGGAAGTATAACTTGTGTCTGTCTGTCATTGTCACTATTGTCCTGTTGTTTGGGTCTGGGATTTCTGTATTTGTATATGGTCTTATTAATAAGACCATATACAAATACAAAAATTTCTACAAGACTTCAAGAGCATGAGCGCAATATAAGAAAGAAACAAATTTCCTTATCGGCAGTAGCCGAACATGTACATGAAACAGGTCATAAAATCAATTTGTCTGAAACAAAACAAATATTAACAGAAAACAGAAAAATGCCAAGGAAGATACGGGAATCGATAGAAATCATCAAGCATCCTAACAATATCAATCGGGACACTGGTTACCACTTACCTGCAATATGGAAGTCTTTGATAGGAAAAACCTCGTCACGGGTGAATAACCACAACTCGTCATAAATAGTGACACAAGTTGATTCGAAACTTAGTTTCAGATTAATCCCCGAAGATGTCTCTAGTCGTAAGAGACGAAACGTCGGAAAGTGAAAATCCATTAACACGGTCTAAACCCGAAAGTGAAAGTTCTTTATAAGAAAATGTAATGTTAGTCCAAATTAACTTATTTATTAAAAAGTTGCAGAAATCACGTGACCCTTTTTTTCGATTAAAAAACGTTTTGTTCGATAGATTATTTGATTTTTGGTTTTAAATTGATATTTACAGAATAAGTAAACAAATTTTGTAAGAAAACTAAGTTTTTTCGAAAGTCGAACTAAAATTGAGTAACGGCGAACCGTGTGTTAAATAATACGAAGCATTACGAATATTTATGGTTTGTTTTTATTATATTTCCCGTCAATCCCATATTGCGATCAGCTGATTTTTACTACACATCTAAAATCTGTCGGGAACATCATTCACTATGCTAGTCTATAAAACGTATGAGAGATTTTATGGATATTTTAGATCCAAATAGGCTATTATATACCTCGTTAGCTTTAAGCGTTTTATTTGAAGTTTTATTTAGATTGAGTTCTCACAATTACCGATTTTAATTCACCATTTTGACCTAGTAGCAAAAGTTACCCTCATGAGACCACAAGTTTTCTTGTTGGAATATAAGACAGTCTTTTAGTCCAGTCAAATAAAAAATGTAAATTGCAATAAATGTACACAGGCTGATATTTTAAAGGGTTGTAGTGGATGGTAACAGAACACCCCTTTTAGTTTTTCACCGGGTGATTTGCGTAAGGGGTGTCCCCTATCTTGAATTTTAGGGGTGAATTGTTTAATATGCGTCTTACGATAAAAATGCATATAACCAATTTTGTTAAGGAGAAACTTTTCAACAATTTTTTTTAGTATGTTAATAACAATCGAGTTAATTCAAAAATAGCCATTTTGGAGGTGAAATTGATTTTCCATTTTTCAGCCAACTTATTCATCGGACGATAAATATAAGCAAACTTGTAGCTCTTGAAATTCTCTATAAGTTTCATATATTATACATTTTTATTTGGTATGGTTACAGAGGGGTCAACTCGACTTTCAGCGCCCACTGTAACCGTAGCGTAGTAGGGCAGTTTAGGAAAAAAATCGTAAAATGTTCATATTCTCCAATCAATGCTAAAAAACAAATAAATTAAATCAGTTCAAAAATATTTATTCGGCATTTAACAATATGTTTTCCTTAATGTAACAAAAGAGAAATTGTTTTTGAAAACTGAAAATTAATTAGTAGCAAGTAGTTGTTGGTTGTTGGCTATTACCTCTTCAACTCGCCGAAGCATATTTAAATTAAGCGATTTAACTGATCTTCGTCCAAGAAATCCCATACATCCGGAAGAACTTGCTAGTTTCCTTACGCCATGAACATGTGGTTGACGATCAATTACTGCTCTACCAAGCATGTTTCATACAGTTAAATAAGATAATAAGACAGCGGGTGGCCATTTTTTGTTTTTTCTATTATTTTTTCTCAGAAAAACCAAAATATCCGTAACTTTTTTCGAGCAGTTTAGTATCTTGGATGAAAATTAAATATAGAGAAAAGCGATCGGAATGGGTATATCAATTTCTTTTAATAATACTAAAAGTCATAAAATGACCACTAAATGTTTGTAGAAGCGAGAGAAAGGCCCTCTTGATATGGGATTCGCGAGAATAGGTGATAAAGACGGGATTTGTTGCCGGAAATGAGGGCGCGGTCGTTTGAATGTCCATCAAAATTGAGAGGAGGACCATCTCTGAAATAGATTCGCCGGTGGCGTCGGCGCATCCGAACGCTCGACGTCTCGACGCTTTTCGTCTCGACGTCGTACTTCATTCCGTTTCGCCATCTTGCCTGCAATCTTCTAAATGGCCATCGCGATAAAATTTACCGTTTTGGATCATCTCAAACCCATTTTCCAAATCAACTATTGTACTTCCATTATAGCCACCAAATATCATTTCCATCCTACTAGATTAAATTCGAGAAATTCTATTCGCTAGAATGTTTCTATTTCTACCGCATCACAGAAGAAAAAAAGACAATTTAGTAAAATTTATAGAAAATGTATATAAGACAAAAAATAGGAAATAAAGATAAATTAATATTGAATAATTAAGTACGTTTCCTTTATATTTTATAAAGTAACTTTATTGAAGTTCATCATACACCGGGATATTGAGAAATATATTAATAATTTTTAGGTGTAATTCTTCGCCAAGGATACAAAATACAAAAAAACATATTTTTAGATTTTTAAAGTGCCATTTTTTGGCCATAAACATTTTTTGAGAAAAACATCAAAAAACAGTGGTCGCCATGGCATGATTCCGGCCGTTTGGATCGACTGAGAAAAACGGGATATTATTTTGTATTGAAGTCCCGAACTAGAAGAAATTTTTTTTATGAAATTTTTGAAAAACGTCCGCCATTTTGTTATTTTTTTGCCAAAAAATTTTCTTCTAGTGCTATAGCGCCTTCAATACTAAATAATATCCCGTTTTTTTTTTCAGTCTATCCAAACGACCTGAGTTATGGCGACCACCGTTTTTTGTGTTTTTTTTTTTTTCAAAAAAAAAATTATGGCTAAAAAAATGACACTTTAAGAACCTATTGTTTTTGTATTTTTTGAATATATTAATAAATAAACATACCTACAAAATTTCACAATGATATCTTTTTTCTTTCTTTATAAAAAATTATTTTTAAAGTTTGTAGGTCGAAAAAGTCCAAACCCCTTAACCTTTTCGGGACGGAAAACGACCGGAGTTGCATACATTTTGCTTGCCAGTCAGACGGGAAACGACTTGTGCTGGAACTTTTTCCTCCAATTTCATCAACAGCCCCTTTTCCATGAGACGCTGCGAAAAAAGTCCAATCAGCACTAATTAGTACAACACCATTTAAAAAGCACAAATTGGACAAAGTAAATTTGCTGCCGGTCGGTTCCCGTCCCGAAAGGGCTAAACTACCTTGCTTCCGTATTTTCCAATATTTCACGGTCATTTAAAGAATTTTATTATTGTAATTAAAACAAATTGACATTACGTTATCGCCTTTCTTTATATTTAATTGAAACTCTTAAGATTCAAGTGCCAATACATCATTAAATGATTTACGGCGTAATTTATAATTCGATAAATAATTCATATTTTAATACTATACTGTTTGTTCATTAGGGTGGTCCTGAAAAAATATTTTTTTTGTCGGGACGCCCCCAAAGTTTTTAAATTGTCTACTTATTTTTTAATAATTTGCATACCGTTTGGTTTTTTACTCGTTAAGATATGACCCTTTTTTAGGCTCAGTGCGGCAAGTGTTAATTAACGCTATCCACCTAAAATTTGGTACACATAATTTTTAGACAGTTTGGAAAAAATTTGGGGACATCCCAAAAAATCTATTTTCTAGGAACACCCTACTATTCATATAGTTTGTTACTGTTTTATCAAAGACATTACTAGACGGAGAATCGTAAAAATTTTATCACTAATTCCAATGAATTATTACGAGCTTATTTATGCATTTCACTTGTGATATGCGCAAACATTTATTAATCCCCCTTTGATGAGACATTAATTAATTCAAGTATATGTGCCAGATCATGACCTACCAGATCATCATAAATTAAAGGTGCTATAGACATTTGATCTAGGTCTACTAGATCGGAGCTAAAATCAATAATGAATTCGTCTCATACAATAACGTTCCAAAATACCTTTTTTTTTTAATTTTACCTACTTTTTACCCAAATTTCCCAAATCCAGCATCATTACATGGGGCTATTCTTACACTTAACCCAAAATTGTATGTATAAAAACCGTGATATGTCTTAATGAACCATTATTAAAGAAATGAAGGTGGAATTTCTTTTGGAGCAAGTTCAATCAAGGATAGCCATGAATTAAATCAACTATGTTAAGATAAAAGCCGACATAACCTTAAACTTGTCATAAAACTCGATTTTTTGTTGACAAACTGGTAATAGACATTATCTATATGGAGCATCTGAGGAGCCGTTATGATTACGTGAAGAATGCGGTAGAAATAAAAATTTCACTTTCACAGTGACCATAACCCCATGTCACAAAAACGCGAGTTTGGGACGTAAAATTTGAATTATGAGTTCGCGTCGAGAGCCATATATTTTCTTGTTTATACTACATTTCGACCTTACCCTTACAATACAACATCATTTTAAAAAATAATATTCACTGGTTAAAACAATAAAATACCATTTTTTCATGTATAATGTTTTACAATATTATATTATAAAAAAAGTTTCAACTCTTAATAATGACATTTTGATGATAAAAAATTTTAATTTATTTTTTAATCATAAATGACCGCATTTTGGTTAGTTTTTACATTTATTTATGAATTATTCTTAAAAAATCATGTTCTTTGCCCACGATCCTGACGTGCATGCGAGGTTTCAGATTTCCCGCTATGTATTTGGGAAATGTAAAAAAAATCTAAAAGGACAGACAGGAGACAGACAGATCTCATCGATTTTGTTATACAGGGTTATTCAGAAATAATTACGAGAAATTCTACGTTAAAAAATATGAAAAAAAGTTTCTAAGGGAGCTACGATCTTCCTAAAGGTACATCTAAAATGTAGTTTTTATTTAATTTTTTAATTTCATATAATTTTTATTTAGTAGGTAATTTTAACCAGGGACGTGCAAAATGGGAAGGCTATGTCACTTTTTTGCCCCAAATATTTCTGAATAACCCTGTATAGATAATTGCACTAACAATCAAAGAAGAATATTAATTTTAATTAGAAATCAAGTTTTTATCCCTATGCCACTATTATGTATCCAAGAAAATTCTCAAAGTCGACATTTATTTTAGAAAAAATTGTTTTTTTTTTATTTTTAATACCCAAAATCTCAAAATTTAATATTACAGCTGGTGGCCTATTTTGGGGGTTAACCCGAATGCCAGTACAACCGTCGATGTCGCTGGCGAGGTCGTACAGTCGAGGCCTCCTTGATTTACGTACTAGACGCGTTGTCGTAGGTCGGTGTCACACATTTGGAGTTGGCCACGATTTGCTGTGGTGCCGGTCAATTGCGGATCGCGTTCAAAAACATGTCCCGTAATTAATTAAAGCCGCAGCCTAGCACCAATTAACGGTGCCCGGCCACGAGCACACTGTCACTCGCGCAAATTGTGATAAATCATTACCGCTAAATCAAAGAATATTACTACACTTATACTTGGAGAACTGGTGAATATTTTTAACAATTTATTTTCTCCCCACTGAGTTTTAAATATGATTTATTTTCTCCCGGCTGAATTTTACGTCACACTTTTTTAGGTGATTTTAGACCCCCTCTCCCATGTCACACATTGTCACAATGCCTTGACCCCCTCCCCCCTATGTGACGTTGTAGATGCTGTTCTTGATGTAAAATAATAACCAATCTTGCCTTGTTTTTAGTAGCAGCTTATTGCAAATTTTTGATTTCTCGTTCCGTATCTTCAACAAGTTTTTCATTTTTTGAGGTTAAGCCACAATTTATTAACTTCAATTTGCCAAGTTTGTTTTGATTTCTCGGGATGCGCTTTACCATAAGCTTTTTATTGCTTACTGTACAAAGAACCGATGTCCAACATGACTGTCTTTGATATTCAACTTTTATCGCGAAATATAACACTGCGAATTCAAAATTTGTCAGTGCTGCCATCTTATTGTAAAACTATGAAGCAATTCCGTCCGCCAAATATGAACAGATAGATTGATCTATTCTAAAAAATTCCTCTTATCAGAATGTAAGAAAGTCATTTTGAGTAGGTCAATAAAATTTTGGTGGGACGTCATACTTAATAAACATTTTCTTTGAAAATGTGCGCACATGTAATTTGTGACATCCAATGACAAAACCTGGATACCAACTAAGAAATAACAAATTTTACCAGATTTTATTGTCTACACTCTTTTCCTTGACAATGATTTCTCAGGTCAAAATATATAAAAAAGGTACTCTTGTTGTACTACTGTAGGATTAACCGCTTTTGAGAAAACTTCACATGAACGTGAAATTTCACTGTTCGAGGACGAAAAATTACATATTAAAATGTTAAAAATCGAAATTTTATGAATGCAGTAAAACTGAACAATCCGTATTTATAAAAACAGCAGAAAAAAATCCACAAGTGTTAGTCCATAAAGTGCATGATAATAAAAAACATAACTTTTTAATTGTACTAATAATGATATTTACCTAGTGAGTAAATGTAATAACATGCCATAAACCTCAGTTGTAAGTGACGTAAATGGTTGTAGAACAATATGTTAATAAACAGCGAAAATGAAGTTTATTTAATAATTTACAATAACAAAAGATATGTCGAAATTAAATGGTTCTATTAGTTTCAAGGATATTCCATAGATTGTTTAAAATGTTTATTAAACAAATTATTTATTTAATAGGATTTTATTATTTACTAGTCGTTAAGCCTGTTTTGAATGGTGGCGCCTTCGCCAAATTTTTAAATGATTCTTTTTTAGTTTTTTTTTTGTGCCACAGGAACAGGTAACACAGGCCAACAAGGATTTTGTTCTGGCTTAGTTAAGATCCACTGACTGCCAAACAAGCGTAATGGCGCGGTTTTTTTTTTAATTTTTCGTTACACTGAGAATTCCTTATCGTAGTAAATACTAAACGTTTTTGCCTATTTAGAACCCCAGACAACATTTGTTATTAGTTACAAGTTGTTACAGTAAAACATAACAAAACAACGTTATGTTTTACTGTAAGAACTTGTAATTAATAAAAAATGTTGCCTGGAGTTCCAAATAGGCAAAAACGTTCAGTATTTACTAAGGTAACGAATTGTCAGTGTATTTTATTCGAAATCAGCGGTATCAAAAATAGTCGTATTCAAAAATTCTGAATTTTGTGCCTGTTTTTTTTTTCTGGCCCACTGTGAAGTTGCTCAAAATCCTTAAGTGATGGACTAAATTACCAGCTGACATATTCAAATCAACTTTTGAAAGTTGAAAACTTGTTGGCCTGTGTTATTGGACAGGTAAAAGTTGCATTTTTGTAAATCACAGAAAAAGTTAAAATTATTAACAAACCATAAGTACCTTTACTTTACCTTTACTTTACATACTTTATACAAATGTAGTTATAATTATCAAGATAATTATCAGAAAAAGTTATCAACAATATATTTTGTACAATCGGACATATCTAATTTGATATGACATAATTTTCCTATTATGGCAATATTTTTATGGATATTGGAAGTGTATTTCTGGAGATCCTATCCTGTTTATGACAGCTACGGAGGAGGGCTGCTCGCTTCAATGCTTATCAATATATTGGAAAATTTGAAATCATGCCTTTATTTTAAAGACTTTTTAAAAACTATGGTTTTTGTTTATGGAATTTACGGTGTGATTTTAAGAACATCTTGCTTAATAATTGTTTTTAGGGTAATTATTATCCTAAAAACAAATTAAACTTCTTTATCTTTCTTGGGTTTCGATTACAATAAAGGAAAAAAATGGGTTTTCTGATGACTGAACCCATATTCCATAACAACCAAGGTCATTCTGCAGAAATATTTAAATATTTTAGTTGAATATTCTAAAACTTACAGCATATTTTTCATTTCTACTCTCTTTATTATTAGTTTATTTATTTGAAGTTATTACAGAGTCGTGGGGAGCCCCAAATAAGCTCTAGGCTTGTGGTAGGGGCTCTCCACTAATTTTGATAATAAAAAGACTAAATGGAATTTGAACAGTCTTCACAGTAAATTTTGTGAAATCGTCAAGCTCTTTGGTGTTTTCTTTAATTTAATTGTTTACGGAATTTGTTACTATCAACATAATTTAAATTTTTCTTCGCAAAATTATTTATTCGCATTGTCGTGGAATTTTAAGAGCGTCAGAGCGGGGGCGGTAGTCTTCACTTTCATTTCGCAGCAGCATAGTTCTCGTTTCTCATTGGTCCTTTTGCTCCCTTCAGACGTGCATCTGCTGTCGATTCTATTCGTAAATCAAAACTGCTTCGCGATTCCACCCTTTATTCCTGCTGACCTGTCGTTACAAGGCAATAACGCAATCTCCGAATATCTTCCACCCCAAATCATTTTAATTTATTTCGCATCGTTTTCATATAATTACTTTTGACAGAAATTTTAACACTTTTATACGTGTAATTAGTTCAAAATATTTTTGTCATAAATATTTGATCTAGTTTGCTATTTTAGGCTGTTCAGAATTAATAGGTAATGATCGAGAAATTTATAGATTATCAGATTTTTACATTATTCCTTTTTCCTGCTGACCTATCCTTATAAGACAATAACCCGAATATCTTACATACACCCCAAATCATTTTAATTTATTTCGCACCTTTTTCGTATAATTACTTTTAACAAAAATTTTAGAGAGAGAGAGAGGAGATAGATGAGATTTTTACATTATCCCTATCCTTACAAGGCCCCAATCTTTCAATATCTACCACCGCAAATCATTTTAATTTATTTCGCACCGTTTTAATATAATTACTTTTAACAGAAAATTTAAAACTTTTATAGGTTAATTATGGTCTGTTTTTCAATCAAGATAGTAAAGTCCAAATCGCATAGTATATGTTTGTGTATAGATTATAGTTATGTTCTATAAAATAAACTACGCAGTATATTCGCACATCCAATATTCGAATCTGTTTTGAAAATATTCAATGTGCGACTTTTAATTTACTATCTTGCTTGATGAAACCGACCATAGTTCAAAATGTTTTTGTCATAAATTTTTGATCTAGGATCTTGAGGATTGACAAAATATAATTGAAAAATTTTTAGATTATCAGATTTTTACATTACCCTTTATTTCTTTTAAATTTATTACATTTGAATTTTGATGTTTAAATAAGAATTAAAAAATAGGTATGAAAATGATACAAACAAAAATTTCCCAATGATGGTAAATTATTAAATGTTCTGCCATCTTTGGATTTTAAGTACTTTTTAAACGTTATCTCGTAAGCATTGGCGCAACCAATCGCTAACATAGTTAAATTCATAATCATGTAAGCGTAAAAGTTAATGTAAAATGGAAGATTATATTTAACAAACACATCTTTTTGATAAGATTTTATATTAACAAAACAATCAAAACTTTGTGTAAATTATCTATCTGTTATGAAAATTAAATGAATAATAAAATAGTATATTAAAGTACTAGTTTCATAACATACGTTTTTAGCGCACGAGTACAAGTTTAGAAAACGAGCTGCTTGCGGCGAGTTTTCTAAAGTACTAGTGCGCTAAAAACATGTTATGAAACGAGTGCTTTATACAATTTTTTTTATTTTGCTCTAAAATTTAAAAAAACTTTCATTTAAATTGATGACTGATTTAGGGATTTTTGTTTTGGATTGGCATTACAGTTTACACTATGTTTAAAATTTTAAGAACAAATGATATTTTGATATATTTTACAGTCATCTCTTCTTTTTTCACTGCAATTAACCAGTCCACAATTTTAACACGGTAAAAAATAACCCAAACAAAAAATTTTGTAAAAAATTAAACTTTAAATCGACATTGACATTTGCACGCAAAACGTCAAGAGATAGGCTTTTGTATGTTGCCAACCCAACAGAAAAAAAAGTAGAGACCTCTTATGGGTCTATAAGAACACGCAAAATGCGTGTGATTATGAGCTTATAAGAGTCGCAAAATAGAAAATAGTTATTTTGTATAAAGAGCGCAAAATTACTGATTTCTGTTTGAGCGTGGAATTTACTGATCGAGGCGTCTAGCCGTCACAATTGTGACTTTACTTCTTTATTTTTTTTTCTTTAATGCAATATTTAATCCAAAATACTTTTATATACTTTCTATGTATTCAAACAAATATGCATATTTAATTCAGTATAATACAGCTCTTCTGAAACTCTAAGGAAACAAAAACTCGAGCAAAAACTAAAAAAAAAATGGTTTGTTTTTTATTTTATTTTTCTTCTTTTTATGCATAGCAAATAGAAAAAAAAACACAATTAAATCAAAAAATTATCATTAGTTTAGTCTCGGGAGGGTAAGGGATAAGTAAAAATTAATTATAAGAAAATATTTCAACCACAGTGGCGTTTTAAGCACAAATAAATATAGCACATACACACTGATAAAACTGTTTATTTGCGTCAACTAAATATTTGTTTGGATATGGCCAATTAAATATTTGGTTGGGACAAATAAACTTTACGTGAGTCAAATAAATTTTATTTCTGCCAAATAAATTATTTTGTTCCCATTAATATCATTTTGCAATTAAAATATTTGTTTACATAAACTAAATATTTATTTGACTCAAATAAAATTTATTTGTCACAACCAAATAATTTAATTGACCATATCCAACCAAATATTTAGTTGACGCAAATAAACTCTTTTATCAGTGCATAATAATTGTAAATCAAATAAGTAATAAATTTTAAAAACAACTCTAAAAATTAAACGAATGGCACTAAGCCATTCATCTAAATAATTTAAATGATGTATATAATTTTAATTAAACAACATCTAAAAACAAACCATAAACTAAAGAGTAGAAACCGATCATTGGTAGAAAATGCCTTTCTTGCATTGGTAATTAAATTTTTGAATAAGATACTGCAATTTACATTTCAATTTATCTTTAATAGTTTTAATTTAAATTAATTACATATAAAGAAACTTGTACCAGAAGAACAACTATTAAGATATCGGAGATAGTTCTGTAGAACTGTAGTGCTATGGCATTCATATCCATTCGCTTTATCTTTTTTTAGCAGCGTGTAGGATTTTTTTAAATCCGTTTTACATTTATTTTTGTACGCATATTGCGTCAAGCGATTGATTATTTAAAAATCTTTAAATAAATATAGAACAAATAAGATGACAGAAATATCATTTATATGTTTTTCAAATGAATAAATTTTGTTTTATCAAGTGAAAAATTGGTTTGAGTGTTATTGATATAAATAACAATCTGGAAGAATAACAAAATTATCTTTTCTATCTTGTTACAATTCTGCTTCAAGGGATTCATCTAAATGTGGTTTATTTTTTGTTTCTAGAATGTTTTTATGTAGAGAACCTATTAATAATGTCTTCAACTTGCTACCATTTAAAGTCTCCAGACTAGAAGTATGAGCAGTTGTCTACATCTAGCAATAGATGGCGCATAAGTATTCATCAAGTCGACCTGTAATCTACTATTCTTCACCTATAGCAATAATAATTTTTTCTCTCCTAGTAGGAGTAAATTTTATAAACAATTGATCTGCCAATCGGTTTTCCTTGAACTGCAGAGACATGCCATTGCTTATAATTTTTAAAAATTAAACAATATTTTCCCATTGAATAAAAAATAAGCATGGCAAATATTATAACATATTATTCAGTAAATAAACAATTTACCGATGTTTTCACACATTTTAAAAATATCAATGCCAGTGAATAAATCAATTATTTGTTGTCAGAAATGGCGATTTCAAAGGCTACTTGTTTTTGCGCGGTTAATTAAGATCCAGCAAAAATTTATTATTAATATAAAAATGTTAAATAATAAAAATAAATGCGCTAGTAGCGAAAAAAATAATATATAAACCACGGTAGAGAAGACTATTATAGCACTCTTAAATCCCTCGCTGCTACGCAGTTTGGGATTTAATACGCTCGGCTATAAAAAATCTCTTCTCTACCTTGGTATATAATTACTATTATTTAAATAGGTTATGATTTCATTTTTTTTTATCGACTCAAGGTGAAACAAAAAGTGAACTGTGTTATTGAGTAGCACATAATAGCCCTGTGTAAATTTAGTACAAAACACGACAGAAGCAGACAGCAACGGATACGGAAGTAAACGACAGTGACAGAGCATTTCAGTGTTGGCGAATGGTAATCGATGGTACACAGATGACGGTTCGGCTTCAGTCAATAATTGCAGCGGCATCGTGCTCCTGCGGGGCAACTATAAAAGAGCCCGTCACTGTATAGTAAACCGGGTCAAAAATAATAGATATTTATATATGAAAGGAGTAAACTGTTTTAGTCTGAGGTATATACACTATTTTTTGCACTACCGTTAACTATATTTACATACAATTTAAATTAAAAGATGTATTCAAAACCATAAATGAATATAAATGAATCTCAAAAAGACAGATTTGCGTTTCCAATTGCGTTTCCAATTGCGTTTCCAATATGGCCGTAGGATTTTAAATGTGAGACTCTGTTAGAACAAATTTTACAAAGTTTTCAAGAAAAAGTAATAAAAAATATGGATAACACGATACAGATGCGGTCCCGCAGTCCAGCAAAAGAGGTAGTAAAATAACGTTTTACTCCCGGTCGAGCAAAAAACTCCTTTTTAATTCCGTTTTTTTTTTTTTTTAATTCAACTTTTCGACACATTTTTCTGTTGGTTCCTTTTCAATATATTTTCAGGATATATTATTCTGTCTTCTTTAGTTTAAATTAATTTTCTTAGTGCTAGTAAAGTTTCTTTTATATAAAAAAATTACCTTCTACACCCGGACGGTGACTTAATAAATAAGTGTGATCACCGCTGCTCCACCCTGTTTATTCTTTTCAGGATATTATGTCCTGGAAATGTCTTTAATGCTGTCACTTAAAGCAAAACTATAGACTCAGTCCATGGAGAGGTGTTTTAGAGACAATTTTTCTGGTAATGTAACCAAAACTTTTGAAAATCCCCATTGGAGATATCTTAATAAAGCACTAGTGCTTTATTGACCCGACTTTTTCCAAACCATATCCTGAAAAAAAAAATTTTCCGGCTTACTGTACGACCAAGAATGATGCCCTACTTTCAGTACCGCAGTTTTGGAGGATTACTATTATTCTTTTACTCAACGGGTGGTCTCTAAAACTGATATAACAACTTGGAAAACACTTACAATTTACCTCCCACATCCTATTGCAACGATTTTATCTTCAGCTAGATACAAAACATTCGCCCTATAATTGTCCTAAAACAAATTAAAAATAAATAATAATGCCTCAATTGATGCGGAACTATGTTTTGAAATATTAATTTGTTATCCTCAGGCCAGGGGCAGATCCAGGAAATGGCCCTGGGGGGGGTACAATCCAAAAACTAAAATTTTATATTCTCAAATTAAGAGAAAACGTAAGAAAGCCCTAACGCCGCAGGCAAAGATTTGTACAAATTCTATGGTCTATTTTAGTTTTAAACCTTGAAAAAAGCGTGTTTTAGCGCCCCTTACTGCTTTTCCTGGGTACAAATTTTACAATTATTTTATCCTGGGGGGAGGGGTAATTAAGAGTAAGAGTTTCCTAACTAAAATAAAAATATTTTGATTGTTCATGCAAAGCTTCAGAAACTGTTTTTTAAATTTTTAATTAGGGACTTTTAGCTTGTCCAATTTATTTAATACGTTTATTATTTTTAAACATATCTAAATGTGAAGGGCCAATTTTAGTCCATTTCAAATGGACCATTTTAAAAATGCAATTATTTTTATTAAGCATATATCATTATAATTAAGTAGGTACTATTAACTTATTTAAAATAAGAATATTTCAAAATAAACCCCAAAAAAATATATTTCAGAAAGAAATCAGGATAATTTGTTTATGATTTTAATCAAGAGTTTTTATTTCACTTAAAATCTGCGACCCATATTAATTTGATTTTTTTTCTCGTTTTAACAATCTTTTTTTAATTGCAGGCAAATGGTGTCCGCGACGAGAATGGTCCTCACCCCCCGACGCCCGAGCAGCGACCGACGCTGCGAGAAGGGGCGTCCTTTATTCCTCCGTCTTCCTCGGCAGTCCTGGTAAGTTGATTTTTATTGCAACAAAAAAAAAACATTAAAAAAAATAAAAAATAATAACTTCATTTTTATTACACCGATCGTTCCTTTAATCTAAATAAATAATTCGTTATTGTGATATTCTAAAAGTAATACGTATATAAGTAAGGCTTGGAACGAAAAAGGAATTTTATTTTTGAAAAACGAGAAAAAAAAACAAAAGCCAGGACTCTCCTCGTGTTATTTTGTATCTTTCTCGCGCTCCTAGCAGAACTGCTTTCCCCCGCCAACGCCAAGGGGAGCTCGCGGGGGGACCGGCGACCGTACGTTGTCATGGTAACGACCGCATTCCCGCCTAGCAGCCATGGCAATACGCGGCGCATGCGCTGCGCACTCGGCAGCGCGGCGGCGGGCCCACGGCATGGCTTTCCTCTTTTTTCAAACCTGCGACGACGCTTTCAGAGTCTGAAATTCAGCCGTAGAAGATTTTGTGCGTATAAACGGTATACACGTATACACGGTTTACACGTATACACGGTGTTTACAGTCTTTTGGCATCAAATAAAGAAGATGATTCTACATCATAAAACATGAAAAACCAGTAAAGAAATCTAGCCCGTCAACGAACCCTAAGAGAGTTACGACCCTTTAAAATTGTACTAAAATTAAGGTTTTTAATTAATAACTCTGGTACCCTTTGAGCTAGAGCAACGAGGTTTTTGCACGTATACTAGTATTAATAAGGGCAATTAGATAACGTTAATTAATTTTTTTGGTTTTCTCCAGAGGCGTGCCTAGACCGATAAAATGTGTGCAGTTTAAAATATTTTTTCTCCAAACTTTGTATGTGTATATTTTTGGATTTTTTGTAAAATATATAGATTCCTTGAATTAAAATACATAAAAAATGTCATGGAACACTGTATGAGCAACCGTTTAAAATAAAGCAATTAAGAGGACGTAGCATTTTGTGCCACCAAAAATGTTATTTTTAAAAGGCTATTACTCCTTTAATAAAATTTAGGTTTTTCGGTGAAGAATACTTTTTTGCTTAGTTTTAAATGAAAATTCGCCTTGAGGCATTAACACTTTATTGGTGCTTTTTTGTTCTCCATTCAATATGTCCATCTTCGAAGGGCCGTAGCTCCCTCAGGGCTTATTTCCGGGCATATGTTCCCTTGTTGGTTTTTCATGTTTTGTGACGTAGAATCATCGCCTTTATTTGATTTCAAAAGACCGCAAACACCGTGTATATTTTTCAATTCGTTTATGGAATTTAGGTATTTATTTAGCTTTTTAATAACACTAGTTTACAAGATTTCTACCACACGAATTTAATCCAAATCTGCTAAAAATATATTCTTTTATTATGAAAATTATAACATAAAATACAAATGGAGCATTATCCCAATATTTTTTAGCAGATTCAAATTCAGCAACTCAAAATATGTGTAGAACTTAAGGAAAGTTAATTTAAAAAATATACAGAGCGGTCCAAAAGTCACCCCCCCCCCTCTTAACTTTTTAACGTTGAGATATCGACTTCAAATTTGGAACTTTTAAATAAGACCACTTAAACTATCTTTTAGCATATATTTAATACTTTCAGCTCTTAAAATGTGGGTTTTTTTTTAAATGGAAAGGGGGTCGTGTAATACATCATTTTAAAGCTTATAAAATTCTCCATTTAACTCCATATTTTTAAATTTAAAAAAAAAATTGGGTTTAAAATGGGGTTGAAAATGGGTATTAATGTCAAAATTCCTCTAAAAAGAAACAAATAATTTTTTAAAAATGCCTAATATCATCATAAAAAATGTTAATTATACTTTTAGACTAATTTTAGTTGACATAAATAAAAATTTATAAAAAAAACTTAAAAAATCGAATGTTTCAGCACAAAAAATTAAAAAATCAAAACCTTAAAAAACATTTTAAAAAAATTAAAGATGTTAGAGAATTTTATAAGCTTTAAAATGATGTATCACACGACCCCCCTTTCCATTCATTTAAAAAAATGTCCCCCCATGCCCCCCTGCCCACATTATAAGAGCTGAAAATATCAAATATATGCTTAAAGATAGTTTAAGTTGTCTTATTTAAGAGTTCTAAATTTGAAGTCGATATCTCAACTCGTTCAAAAGTTAAAGGGAGGGGGGTGACTTTTGGACCGCACTGTATACTTTTGTAAACATACGTGATCTGTTAATTTGTTTTGAGACTGAATTGATGACTCGTTATGCATGCCTAAGAAATAAAACAGTATATTCATATGGATTGAGATAAATTTCATTTCGTTTTGGATTGACATTAAAAAAATGATGATTCCTTTAATGGCAAGACAAGAACAAGCGGGCTTATTAAGTTTTAATTTGTACATTGCGGCTCTATATTATCTCCTTGTGCTGTGTACACCAATCAAGAAACGTGAGAGAATATAAGTAGATGATATATACAGGATGTTTCAAAAAAGGGAAGTAAAATTTCAGGTTTATATTCTTTACAACAGAAATAAATATAATCATCTCCATTTGGTGGGGCGGCATGTTGATGACAAAGACAAAAGAAAAAACTCATCCACTGCATTCATGAGCAAACTTCTTTATTCTCACTTCTCACTTGGGAAACAAAAAAAAGTTCGCGCACTTAAAATTGGCGCCTCGTAATATTTGCCTCCCTAGGCATTGCCTAGTATCGCCTAATAAAAAATCTGGCCCATGTTGGGTGCCAATTTGCTATCTATAAGTATTGAAGTAATTCTAACTTATTTGTCTTCATTCGCCTAAAATTTACCAAGTAATAAATATTAATTTGTTTTTGCGATATTTTGAAAGTAAAAGTAGCAAGCCGGATGGTTTTTAAAACTAGTAGGTATCATAGAAAAAAATATGCCCCAAATATTTAGTATTTAGAATCTATATATAAATAACACATGACTGAAGTGTTGAACGCTCAAGGAACTCGAGTATGGCTTTTACATAAAGAAATTATATAGGTAGGTACTTTCATTAATTTGTAGATTTTTCAAAGAATTATCACAAAAATTTGACTAAATTTAAAAAGAAATAAAATTTGATTCTCTGAACGTTCAAAACTTCAGTGTTAAGAAAACATCCTGTATATGGCTGGAATAAGTCGGAGTAAAGCGCGTAATTCGTAGAGTTGACCTGCAAAGATGACCCGCAAAGAGAGCTGGTTCACTTGGATCTTTTCTGATTGGCCTATCCATCACGGCTCCAACGTAATTGGTTCTCATGAAACCGTAGCTGGACCGTCACGTGGGGCGGCAAAAGGTAATTGTTACCTTCGAAACGAGGTCCATCATTCAACCACCAAAATCTCATTTCGAGAAAACATCCCTTCACTAATTACCGACCCATTTTCTATACGATCCCACGCACTGTGATCCGTTGTCGCTTAAAAAGTCACGTGCAGCGCCGCCGATAGCCTGGGTCTGCGGATGACAGGCCCAGATGAAGTACGCTCAGAACCTACCACAAGAGTGCTCCCTCCAAATATAAAACCAGATTTCGCTTTAATTCCCGATATGCTGTGTGTATAGACCAGACATAAAGTGATGTTGATAGTAAGTACAATAGGAAAACCAATATAAATTACAAAGACATTTCAACAATAATATACATATTTACATAGGATGTAAGCGACAAACTTATCACGATGTAGTATTTAAATATTTAGTTTATTCATTTGCCTATATTTTTTATTTCATTATTCGATGCTAATAACTATATTTTGGACTTTTTTTTTTATTATCTAGGTACCTTCCAAATCATTACACGTTTACTTCATAGTATTTTTGAGGGTCAACATAAGGAAAATAAACCTAAATGAAAAATTAAACCATTTAATTCCTGAACCAGGAACTCCAGAGTAGGCAAATATAAACAGGCCAGACATGTAGTCATACAGGGGCCACCCTGCAAAGAGGAAAATGGACGTAGTTTAAAAGACATGATTTTTCATATTGAGTTAAAAAAAAAATCCATTTCCTATACTCTATATTGTTAAAGAAATAAATAAAAAAATTGACAAACAAAAAAGTTATTCAATTTTTAAATGGTAAAGTGACTTATGGGCCACCCTGTATTAATAGAACTATATGATATGAGTGTTATCTTTACATGAGTGTTTTATATTTGCATGTGAATTACATGATCAAATGAGGCGATGAACAAACTTGTCACATTTAGTAGATATGATCATGAAAACTTTTTTTATCAAAACTTAATTGAAGACGTGAGTGGATTGAGGTGTTATGTAGATATAAGGTACATATCTAATATAATATTCAAATATGTAACTGGAAAATGCAATAAGGATACTGACATCATAAGTACACCACTAAAAATTACAGTATTTTATTAACCTGTCATGTAACGAATGTCTACTATGTGACATGGCACATTATTGAAACGATGCTATTGGTAGCTACTGCTGTTCTAGTTATAAGGGCCATATATGGCCTTATAATAAGGTAGTATGACTATTATTTTGATTTAAAACCATTATCTACTTAAGTTTTTAATTATTTCGTTGCTTATTTTTCAGAATTTAAAAAATTCTTGTCATCCTACTAAATTTTAAAAAACGTATGTTTTGAAATACAAAATCGTCAACTTTATGTTTTAACCTAACAAGTTATATAAAAGTTTGGAAGTCAAATGAAAAACTCAGATATATTGATAAAAAAACAGCATACTGTATTTTTTTCCTATTATTAAAGCTGTCATTACCTCTCACATGATGTGAGTTACAACCCAGCTTCCATGCCTTTATATAACTTTCTTAAAAAATGGTCTACGAGACACAAATAATAGAATTGCCAGATGATCATATCCTTAAAAAACTCCATGCTGAACGAGACATAACATCCATTTTTTTGTCGATATTTGTTTACACTAGAGGCGCCGTGAGAATAAGTTTCGGCACCTGTCCGGCTTCGTCATTTGGCTGTCAAAAAGCGTCGTCACAATAAAGCAGAATTCAAAGTTTATCGTAAGTTATTTTGATAGTGAGTTAATACCACCAGCTCATAAATTTCGTTAAATCAGTAAAAGTTTGTGGCACTCACACGAGAGACTTCTTTAATGATGCATTTTATGTTTTAGCACGACAGACATTATTTTAATTCGTTTACTTGGACCCGATCCAACCGAGCGCATAGCACATGTTTATTCTTTAGTTTTTTTCATCCGCTTCGCGACATGTGTGATAACGAACTTATTTTCAAAATATAAATTACCAAAATAACTACTTGCAAAATATCAAATAATTTATATCTTCTTCTGTACTTGGGTTATTAACATTCCTGAATCACATACACTCACTCGGAAAGTATCGTCATACTATCTGCCTCGCGTACATCGCCTTCTCTTGTGCAATATTCGGTTTCATCTTGTACAAGTTTTTTGATATTTTAATATTTGTTTATTTTTTATGATGAATTTTATAGATAGTGAAAAATTATATCTTTGTCTTTTTGTCTGCACTGAAATTCTTCTTGACTAGACTTTTTTACATCTTCTTTAGTATATAACCCTGTGTACTACGTAATTAAAATTCCTCAATCACATACACTCTTTCGGACAATATCGTCATAGTATCTGCCTCGCCTTCTCTTGTGCGACATTGGGTTTCATCTTGTACAGGTTTTTTTTCTCTTTTTATACCCAACATAATGGTGTATCAATTTTATTATCATACCCTTTGTTTCTTTTTTATCGTGAATATAATAAGTTTTCAACAATTTTAATATCCCGGGGCCGTTTAATATGCAAATTGGGGTTCGATAGTTGAATGGGTTCTCCATTGAAACGCAAACATTTTATTGGAATCGTTAATTCGTCGAGAGTTGTGGTTTCACAAAAAGGGGTTGGTAACTGGATAATGCCATTATAATTCAAAAACTGTGCAGTTATTAAGCAAGTAAGCAAGGTAATAACTGACAAAGCAGCTTTTATATAGACAGACCCCGTGGTCGATTATAGGAATTACGTTTTTATAAGTTATTATAATTTATGTAAATATTATAATAGCGCACATTATATATTTATAATGCAATGCAGCTCTGCGATAGCCTTGGGTCGCTACGATGAATTTTCACATTGTCAGTCACGTTCCCGGGGAGACCGGGGGTCTCCATGGGAAGAACACTGAACAAAACTTAATTTCTTTCAAAATCTTCCGCGAAGATATTATAAAGAAATTTTATTCCATGCCTTTTTTGCAAAAAAATGCTAGTTGATTTGACAACTCTTTAAAATTTATAATGAAGCAGACTTGATTATCACTCGCTTTAAAATCTTAGTTGCTGATATTACAGTCTGGACATATTGGCTCTAAAATCCCATATCCCAAATCTGAATAATGTCGATCCAGAAATAATCTTTTTTTTAGACCTCCACGATTTAATTCAAGTTCGTATAAAATCTCTTTCATATTAGACAAATGTTTTATTACACATATCTTGCTTTTATTGAACCAAAAAGAAAAAGACTTTTTGAATCATAGTAAATTTTTCAAATTTCAATTTTATTATTATTATTATTAATTATTATTAATTAGAGCAGTAAGTGATATAGCCGATGAGACTGTGTCTTTAAAAATAAATAAAATAAAATAAAACAATAACATCCATAACTCTTGCTTTTAAATTTCGTCTTGATATTACTCCATCCTTCAATATTTTTGAAATCTAGTTTTATTAATAATAATATTATTAAGTATTTAATTATTTACGGTTTCTTATGTCCCCATTACTATGTATACAAACCATCTTCATTACTTAATGGGATTGCATTTTTTAATTTTGCATAGCCTGAATTATTGAAAGTTAATATTTTTCAGGACAGTGAATTTTGACATTAATTTCGTCAGATCTAGCCTTTTTGTAGAGCAATTGAAATATGTATCGAAGATTTTTTGACGGTGCATTATTTAGTCAGGAACAGTGCACCATGGAGTTCATCATAAACTAAAAATACTTTTGCGAGAACGGGTCCAGCCAATGGTGACTGACGTGACCCATCATTAAATCAACGATAGACGGATGGGTTCTTACGTTCTCGCCCACCTCCAGCCCCGAGCCATTTCCCAAGCCCACTAAGGCACCGATACCGAACAGCACTATACGCTTAACAATAGCATACCACACACACCAATCTAAATATCCATATCATCAACGAATTTCGTGAGAGTACACACCTCACGAATATGGCGAAATACTTTTTTTTATTCTTTCTTAATTTAACTCATATCAAAAATATGCCTCTTAACCTCAAGCATTTTCCTGTTTAAGCTACAAAGAAATAATTCTTCTCTGGTATTTTTTTGTAATATTTAAAATATACCTATAGGGAATCAAATGTTTTATACATAATAACTGTACCTTGAAAGCATACTTCTGGGCTAAATACAAAAGCGTTATCCACAACCTGTTGCAAGCCAGGGGCGGATTTATTTCACTTTAAGGGGAGGGGGGGCATCCATAAGGAAAAAAATTACGCTTTCGCCAAAAATATAATTTTGAAGGTATATCTATGCTAATATATCTCACGTTTTGCATGTGAACTAATATTAATAAGGACCATCTTCGTATATTATTTTAATGTACTTATTTTAACCAGGGGTATGTAAAACGGGGGGGTGGCTTATTTTTTTATCCCAAACTTTTTTCTGTGTAATTTTTTTGTGATTTTATTTTTGGAATATGATTCCTCAGGTCAAAATACATAAAAAAAGGTACTCTTGTTCTAATACTGTAGGACTTTAGACATATGTTTATAGGAACTTTTTTTCATATTTTCTTATGTAGAATCACCCCTTAAAATTAAGACTGGACATCCTTTATAGAAGAAAAACATGTTTTTTTATTTGACAAAAGAATTAAAACATGTCCGAGGTTAAAAGCAAACGGTCAACCGGTATAAATCAAACTTGAAGATAGAATTTAGTTTGTACAGATATCGAGATCGAAAACATTCCTGATCAATCCGTTATCGAAACTTTTGATCGCCAAAAACCAGTCCCTACGTCAGATGATCCAAGAAATCCAAGACTATTAATCAGTTGTTATCTGCCTGCGTTCGGAACTGTCTCCGTGGTATATTTGAGTTCAATTCGTTGAAACAATCAAATTATTTCAAAACAAAATATGGGCAATTCTCCATAAACTCCGCGCAGGATCTAAGTAAAAAATGGATCAAGGTAGCTATGATTAGTGGTTTAAACATTACTTTTAGTGATATTTTTATTAACCATTGTGCCTTCGATAATTTTTGACATTTGGGTTAAATTGACTGTCGTTGTCTGTCTTACAAATAATTATAAGATAATTTTTTTAATAAGTGGAAGAAATTTTAATATGTTTTTCTTTACTTCATAATGTCTTTACATACATGTTTGTTACATGTTTGTTTAACCTCGTACTATGTGCTAATGATAGGCCTTGAGTTATTTTAGCTTGCCGAAAAAAATCTGCCATCATTCACTATGAAACTGAAAGATCGAATTGCTTTATTTAAACAAAACAGTTGTAGATGTATGCTTTAGTTTGGGAACGTTCAAGTATTACGTAACGCAAAATTTGGACTTTTTTCATTTGTTTATAATGTCGTTACTGGGAAAGTGAAAGTTCGTGTAGAAAAGCCCATATAATTGATTCAAAACTGTACAACCCATCAAATTCGAATTCCTTGTATCTTGATTGGGACATTCTATTTAAAAATGTTTAATGGTCAGAATAATGTGAGTTTTATTTAAATTTAATAAATTTCCTACCTGTAAAACAAAATACTAAATCAATATTCCTATTAGAAATTAAGATATCGAGAATTCCCAAGATCTTTGGAAATATAGGATTAAACTCCACGCAGAATCTATCTGAGTCAGGGCTGTAACCAGGGGGGTCAGGGGACTAAGCCCCCCTGGTCTTGGTTTGAGCCCCCTCTCTACCTTTGGGCGCCATTTTTTTTGCAGGGGGCCAAGTTTGGTAGAAACTGTCAGTCAGAGACAAAGCTTTTTTCTTAAAGGTATTTTTTGGGTAATAAAAGTATCAATAAAAGTAATTTTTAAACCAGTAATTCCAATTTTGTACCCAGATTCTACGCGTAGAACAAAAATGATTTAATTCTTGTTTGTCTTGTTTCAATATTTCGGTAATTAAAATTTGATAATGGTTTGGCATTTTTGGAGATCGTCAAACAATAGAAAAACGATGCTGGGGTGGTCCGTGAAGTTCTTTCATTGACTCCAAACCGCGTGTGTTTGTGTGTCTGGTAATGACTGCAATTCGTCGGCGTTCAACAAACAACAACAGTCGAGAAAGTCGTGGGTCGCCCCTAATCTGATTTCTTCCCCTTTTAGTTTGCGTGTGAGTCATTAAACCCCTCTCAGTTTACCCTCGCTTGCTTACTCTGCATAGAACACGACATTGCATCAAGGGCCATTACAGCACCCGCAAAATTGCGTACAATAATTAGGCGGTCGGACCGAATGTATTGAATGCCACCGTGCCGTGAAAAGTTACATCAAACCTGATCTTTTGTTATAGGTGACGCTAGTAACGCGAGTATCGGCAGTGGAGAAGGAACAGGCGAGGAAGACGATGATACGAACGGAAAGAAGAATCAAAAGAAACGAGGCATTTTTCCTAAAGTCGCGACAAACATCCTAAGAGCGTGGCTTTTCCAACACCTAACGGTAAGTATTTAACGCCTCGGAATAAAAACTATTATATTTGATAATTTGTTACTTTTGTCTGCCTGTACTACAAGCATCCTTTAAACTCCTAATACATATCATTCCCTCGGGCCCTAATCCATATTCCATCCTGCCCATGTACGCTAAAAACTCTGTGAGCGTATCGGCGGCGTGATATAAGACGGTCAGTGTGGCTCCCCGAGGAAATCCCACGGAAAACTATACGAGAGCGGTCCGTTCACCTGTCATCCTGAATTAAAGGATGGGCTGGTGCAATTGAAGCTGCGGCCCGGAAACCGTAGATAACGTTGAGTCGTTGGATCTCGAGGGACGCACTCTTGACCGCGAGCCCCTCAATATTTAATGTGTCCCACTTCAGACGTGAACGCTGCTAAAGATCCCGCGAGCACTCTCGTCGACGCATGAATATTTGAGAGATGTATCATCCTGCCGTGGCTATCGCTTACTCTGATCCCGGATTATTTCCACGTCTCATTAAACTTTTCATGCTAATCCATTTATTGGATAAAACAGGGGTCTCAACTCTCCATTCTAGCCGCTATTAAATTAAGCCTTAGTATACACTAACAAAAACAAACTGTTTTTGCTTTACAAATATTATTGTAACCCTTCGCCATTTATAACTGGTATTTCTATTACATATTTTTCGTCGTAACGAAAAATCTAGATTTCCGGTTACGGAATTTTATTTCCGGGCTGGCTATATTTCCGGAACTGTTATCCCAGTTTATCCAGGAGGGAGCCGCGCCGTAGACATGTGTCCTGCTTACCCGAATCAATTCACTCGAAAGCCTTTCAGATTTTCCGATTGCGTCCTTTTTACAGACCCTTATTATGAAAAATGTTTTTGTGCAATATTAAAAATCACTATGCGTCCCAGCGAAATATCTTGCAACAATACAGAATCCACATAAGGGTTATGCTACCCTGGAGAGCTGCTGGAGATGGGGTTATCGCTCTCTGCGGAACTCTAGTCGAGGTGTGATGGAAAATAAATGGTTCAAAGTCGCTGTTTTTCACGGCATTATGACCACAGATTCCGGTAATGGTAAATGCACCCCTTTACTTCTGGGGATTGCTCTTACTTTCTTGCCAGCGCTGCTATTATTGTTACGATAATTAACGCGGTTCTTATTTTGCATGTAGGAAAAAAAACAAACAAATTATCAAACAATAACCAAATGAGCCGAGTCATTAATGCAAATTTTATTCTGATTATATCCGAGTCTGAAAAACATTAACATATCATGAATTATTTTAATGATCGATTCATTCTAACTTTGTGAATATTTTATTAATGTATGTTTTTTTTTATTTCAGCATCCGTACCCCTCGGAGGACCAGAAAAAACAACTGGCGCAGGATACTGGCCTTACGATACTACAAGTTAATAATTGGTAAGTAAAAATTGCATTAAGGCATTATAAAGAAATTAAAAGTTCATTTTTTTTAATGGCATTAATTGGACAGTGTTTTGCAATAATATATTAAGCCACCTTTTGTAAAGATATTAAATTTTTACATGTTGTGATGAACAAGTGAAACAAATGTTAATTAGTAGTATTTTAGTCACAATATTTAAAAGATAATAAGGAAGAAGTTCAACTACTTATAAGTATATTGTTATCTTAGGTACAATATGGGTTAATATATAACACATAATAATTTATATAGGCCTCAACAACTTTCTCGTTATACATTTGTTGTATACTTGTATCATATGCTTATATCTTTTATATTACTAATCATATGCTTATATCTTATGTTTTTTATTATGTTTCTATTAAGGAAAAGTCTTTAGTTGATAACCTATTAGAGATCATCTGATGAAGTTGTAGTAATATATTAACATATAATTAAAAAAGGATGGTTATTCCCGTGTTATCATCAAATGTAAATCGTCTAGTGTAAACAGAAATATGCGCTCGGTGGGTCGATACTGTTGGCATGATGTGAAATAGGAAAGAAGTGTTTCCGGAATGGGAATGGATTGATTAATCGTAGTAATTACCGATCAGCTTTCCGCGCTAATTAGATTTCGTCCCCCGGCAGCACTGCAAATGAGATTACGGCTGGAAATGGCGTTCGCCACATCAGCCGGTACGGAGCGCACGCGTTAATTGTCATCGATTTTTATAATGCCATTATGTCGGTACACAATTTATCACATTAGTTTCCATCGAATATTTTAGTAGAAAAGCTGGTAAACTCTTTTTACAAGTTATTTTTTCCCGGCTGAATTTGACGTACACCAAGCACTAACAATGACAAATAAAACTGTCCAATTTAAACAGCAAGGCGCTTTTTTTCTCTGTTGCCAAGCCGCACCAAAGCAGCGTTGCCGATAAGCATTAAAATTCCCTAAACTGTGAGAATAAAATATTTCAAACAGACAATTCGCAAAAAGTAAGGTTAATTGTCAAATTATTTGACAATACACACCGGTCTGGAAACAATTTTTAGCTCAAATTTCATATAACCCAAGTTTTTTTTTCATAATTTAATTATTTAGAGCTTTGGCATCCTTTTAGGACCAAATTTAAAAACGTCTATCGATGCGTTTTTGAGAAAAACTTTTTTCATTTGTTTTAACAGTCGGGTGTTTTTTTTTAGTTAAATTATTTATTTTAAACTTTGTAAACGTTTTGTTCGGACTTTTATAAAGTGCAAACCAATCACGGCATCACATTCTTATGTACTATGTTGTTATGCGAGCTTGTGGATATGCCCTTAGACAAAATGCACTTTAAGACATATGTAAAGTTCAACTGGGAGAAAATAACATTTTGAAAATGTTTACCAGCTCTTAGACTATTAGTTTGTATTGAATATTCACTCGTAATTTCGAAGCCGCCATAGATCGGATCCGAAATCCATTAAGGGCCATCCCGCAGGGTCTCCGTGGTCATTTTAGTCTGTTTACGACCCTGAAGAGGGCGATTACTGTCTACTCTCCGCGGAAATGGCTGCCTCATACGTGCTTGTCCGTGACGCCGGACTGTTCCACTCGCTTGAGTACTCGCCACCTCTCCATTGTAAATAACATCCTTCTTTTCCTTAACAAAAAAAAACTCAAGTATAGAATGTTCATAGACAGAAGGAACTGGCCATTTTACTGCTGTTAAGGGCCACTTGCACCAAACATGATTTAAGCTTAAACTCGGATTAAGATAATGGTTTAGTAGTTAATTGACGTTTCGCTGTTGCACCATTTTTTAAACCAAGTTTATTTGTCTTAATCTCAGAATAAATGTAATCGTTCGAGTTTGATGGTTTATGTCACTTAAACCTGGGTTATATCAAAACATAACCTAACTTTAGGTTTTTATCTGTCATTTCGTACCCGTGAGTGTTTTCCTTTGATTTTACGAAATTACCTGCAATGATGGCAGAAGCCGATTTATTAGATGAAGACTTGTTGGAATTGGAAATATTGGATGATGGTTTCCGTACCTATCATGAGCGACAAAACTATTTTGAAAGTATGGATGATCTAACATTTTTTCAAAAATTTAGGTTATATAAAGAAACAGTGGCCAATATTCTTGTACGTATTGAAGAACAACTGGAATATCCCAATTGCGTCCGTTTTTTTGTTTTCGATAACACTATTGTATTGTGCCACAATTTTAATTAATAAAGCTTTATCATTTATAGTATAATTGGGCGAACGTTTTTTTTTGTTTTCATCTTTTTCTTTAGGCATATCCATTGCTACTTTTTAGCTTACAGAACACAATAACACATAACACAATAAGTTACTGTCAATAACTAACAGCTTTTTTTGAAAATATAATAAACCAAATGATATAAACGTCAAAATAATGTGAAGTTAGCTACATTCAAATAACACTAAAATTAGAGATGTGTGCTCGGTTTAACTAAACTTTGTTTAACTTTCATTGGTGCAATGCAAACATATTTAACCAGAGATTATTTTTTAAACGTAGATTAATTAAACCTTGATCAAAATAAAATTGGTGCAAGTGGCTCTAAGAATCGCTATAAACTCAGCGGTTAGTTGCTAAAACACCGTATTAAATAAGTCAAATTTTAAAGAAACAATGTAATTTTACAATTTAGCATCTAATTGATTCTGGATTTGTATTGATGTCTCGAAGAAACTAAGTGTATTTTGTCCAATATTAACAACATTATGTTTTCAAGCTTCATACTATGAATTTAAAATGTCATTATGTCTAAAACAAATGCTTCTGTAATATTTTTGCAAGTAATAAACTACAACTATAACTATTTTGAATCAGATGCTGTAGATTCTGTGAATAAATGTATACCTCTCTGTAGCAATATCCTTGATTTACTCCATAGACGCCACATTTTTGCGATAACTTAATAAAATCAAAATTTACTGGTTATATCTTCCTACATTTGCATGTGTTGCATTAAGAAATGTTAATCATATCCGTCCGTGTTAAAATTCTTCTTAAATTGCAGAACGGTACTGATTTTGATGAACACATATCATTAATTCTGCACTCAGAAAACGTCATTGTAATTTTAATACTAAATTTTATTTGTAAATACATATTTGTTATTTATATCGCCACCTTTGGTATTTAATACTTTACTTGTGATATCAAATACTGCAATGTGTGTATTGTAAACAAAATGTTGTCATACTAACATAGAGAGCGTACTGGTACATTTGCATCCCTACGCAACATGTGTTTATTAATACTAGCATGTTATAGTTAAAATTACTGTAACATTTGGTAAAGCATATCACACTTATAGTATGGTATACTTTGAGTTGTTGTTAAGTTGTATTACTGATCTAGTTTAAAGTATGTTACAGTATTCAGAAAAATTAACAACCTGTAAATAATACCAAAATTTTAATTAGTAATAATATAAAGATTGCAACCACACACAATTACACACTAATAAAATAATTGACCTTTTTTTTACTTTTCTCTGTATTTATCACTAATCAAAATTTTGGTATTATTTACCGATTGTTATTTTACTAAATACTGTAACATACTTTAAACTAGATCAATAACACAACAACTACAACCTAAAGTATACCAAAATATAACTGTGGTATAATTTACCAAATGTTACAATATTAATACACATTTGGGGGATCCAAATGCACCAGCACGGTCTCTATGTTAGTATGACAACATTTTGTAAACAATACACACATTGCAGTATTTAATATAAGTAAAGTATTAAATACCAATGGTGGCGATATAAATAAAAAATATGTATTAACAAATATCATTCAGTATTAAAAATACAACGAAATTTTCTGAGTAATGATAATTCTTCAAATACATCTATGAAAGAAGTATATAACTATATCGATGTGCCTTCAGACATTCGTTTAGAAGTTTCTTTCTGGGTTTTCGCGCGAACTCGTATCATCATCATTTTTCACAACTCTATACCATTACCGCTCGGGGACATTGTCTTGCCTTCGAAAGGCAGGGGTTCACCTGGGTTAATGCGTCTCGGTGATAAATTGACGTCGTTGAACTGATTCTAGAAGGGAGGCCGTTATCAGGTTGAACGATGAAATAGAAGAAGACCGGTCTTCCATGGCCACTAGGTCTCGCACTAGGTTCTATCCTTTAGTATTCTTTACTAAAACACCTAAATTAAATATTAAAGGAGTAATAGCCTTTTAAAAAGTAACGTTTTTGGTGGCACAAAATGTTACTTCCTCTTAATTGCATTTTTTAGAAAACGGTTGCTCCTACAGTGTTACACTATATGACAGTTTTTATGTATTTTTACTTAAGGAATACATTTTTTTTACAAAAAATCCAAAAAAAATAAACATAAAAAAGTTTGGGGCAAAAATGTGTCAAGCGTAATACATTTTTCTGTCTAGGGACGCCTCTGGATAAATTAAAAAAAAAATAAATTAATATAAACTTAGCTCCCTTAGGGCTCATTTGCAGATCAACCTTTATAGGAACTTTTTTTGATATTTTTGGATTCAGAATCACCTCTTAAATTTTGGCATGCCAGTTATTGATCAACCTGTATATAACATTAAAATTTAAGACTATAAAAGGTTTTCGATTTTTGTTAACGATACTTGTCATTTATGTGGTAGGGTGGAACGAAATCACGTTCAAACTCAGTTTTCTATATCGAAATCTTAATTAATGAAGACTCGATAATTGAGACAAGAAGTTAATTTTCTTGATTCTCGTGAAACCCTAGCAGACTGGTCTTCTATGGTCATAAGGTCAGGCAATGGGCTTTCATCCCTTCGATCCCTCGGCTAGCGTCGCGGCGACGGCGTCGTTGGCAATTTACGAGTGAGTTTCATTGTCGTCGGATGCTGCCGGCGGCGAATGGCTCTCCAAGGAGTAATATCAGGCCACCTAATAGCTTACCAAATAGCCTACGAAACACCTTTTTAATGAACTATCGTAGCAGGAAATGAAAATGGGGGCCGTTGGAACAATAACGGGTTGCTTTCTCACTTCTCTGCCAAAGAGCGAAGTCCGTGTTCCGCTATTGCATACGTGGATTGAGCGTTATCTCGACACAGATTACGCCGCCAACCCTTCCTTTGCGTTGTCTGTATCCTCTGGGGTAACATCCGCTTCTATGTTGGGACGTCTATTAAGAAACTGATTCTATAATTAGTCAAATAGCCCTGTTCCGGCTGTTTAATTGCTTTATTTCCTCGGCCGTATACGCCATTCACGATATTGCAGGACGAATTGTTTTTGATTAAACGCCACATGTTCGGCTCGCAAAACATAAAACAATTTATTATGTATTCGGATACACTATATCAAATTGCAAATACAAATCGGATGAAATAGTAAAACCATTAGCCAGCAAATGGCGCTAATACATCGGAATTTATAAACATATTGTCAGGTGTGCCAACTTAGATAACAATAGAGGAGGATAGCAGTAGGCAAGGGTGCGTAATTCGCATCGTAGAGATTACGCACGTTCGCTTCATTGGAAATCCTCATGCGAGCGGCTGGTGTATGGAAATGTTGGTCAAATATATCATTCTGCCTTGACAGTGCAATTCTCTTATCTCCACGCTGCCGGCACGGGATCCCCGGGGTTGCTGAAAAACAGAATCAACTCGGAGCGTGAGCCAAGCCAGGGGTTGAACTACGGCCAAATTTCAAACAAAACAGCTACGAAGGCGCCTCATCATCCGCAAAACCATTACACGTTGCGAACAATATTAAAATATGAGACTTTTTAGATAAATGCAGTCAAGTTCATTTCCTTGAAAAACAACTTGTTCTTTTTCTATCATATTCAATTACACTGGAAAAAAATACACTATATTTGAAATAGGGTCCGAAATCTTAAGCAACATTTTAGTATTTAATTTTTCGTCCTCGAACCGAGAAATTTCACTCTCAAATTAATTTTTCTCGAAAACGGTTAATCCTATAGTATTACAACATGAGTACCTTTTTTATGTATTTTGACCAAAGGAGTCATATTCTAAAATTAGAATTACAAAAAAGTTACACAGAAAAAAGTTTAGGACAAAAAACTAATAAGGCAGGGGGCGTTTCGCATACAAATAACATACGAATATGGGACTTATTAAGATTAGTTTACGTGCAAAACCTCGTTGCCATATCTAAAAGGGTTCCTGAGTTATTAAATAGGGGCTTTGCTCCTTTACGACGCATTTTTAGATATATGTTTATAGGAAATTTTTGTCATATTTTATGATGAAGATTCACCCGTTAAAATTTCGGACCCTGTTTCAAATACACCTTGTATACTGATCTCTGATTTTAATTATAGTTTTTTAATATTTATACCTTTTATTGCCATTAAATTAATTTAAATAAACATTAGATTGTAACTACAGTTCTCATATGAGGACTATGATATTATCATAGTCCTAGTCATAGTGTTTAACATAGTATGATAAACACTTACGGAGTAGGCAGAAAAAAACGTTAAGACAGCCTCCCTAGTTAATTGGATTGCATGAAAAATAAACGTTCACATCACCTGATCCATTAAGAATATTACATCTCGTGTTCCCGTCATTTATCAGGACTTTTGCAGTCCAAAAGCTATAAAAGGGCTTTAAAGAACAATATCGTAATCTCAGGAGGTTCAAGTAAGGAAACTAAAAGACATCATTAAAAAAATCAGTGGATCAACATAAAAGAACAACAAAAAAACGAAGGTGGTTTGAATGTTTGTTTTCAAAAGTATCCGAAAGGTCGACTTAAAAAACGAGAATGTCGACAATTTCTGGCACATCGAAGCCGGCATCTAAGAACGTGCGATTTGTATCGGAGCCCGAACGACATTGACCAACGTCATTGTTCCTCTGTCAGATGGCATTTCGGGCAGGTAATTAATGGCACCTTGTACACTACGCGATTCTGTGGGAACATTCCTCGAATCGAGACAGAAGAACCTTTTTAATTCGAACACAGATTTGAAAATGAAGACTACACAGGAACAACTAGTCTATAAAAGTAGAGTCAACTTTTAAATATAAATTTTCTTTCAGACAAAAGGAGCGATAGACAGTATCTTTTCTTTTGTCTATCGTAGACTATGGTTTCAACTTTTTTTTTCAAGCAAGATAGTATATTAAAAATGGCACACAATATTTTTCCAACAGGTTTGAATAGTATATGTTTGTGTATAAAATATATTTATGTTTTATAAAATAAACTACGCAGTGTATTCGCACATCCAATATTCGAATCTGTTTTGAAAATTTTCACTGTGCGATTTTTAATTTAATATCTTGCTTGAAGTAAGAGACCATAGTAAAACCTATGCTTGTTAACATTTTGGCCCAACCCTCCTAGTGTCCTATAAAATTTCCGTAAGTGGAAATGATGTAAGTCATAGTAGTAGAGTAGTCACAGAATCTGATTAAAAAAATTGGACCAAGGCAGCTATGATCAGTGATTTAAAAATGTTAGTGATATTTTTATTACCCATTGTGATTTTGATTATTTTTTTTTTAAGTTTAAATTGACTGTTATTGCACGTCTTACAAATAACACCGGCACACAAAAAAAATCTCGAGTGCGGCAGACCAGAAATTTTTAGAAGTTTAAATTACACAACAATTGACTATATGCTTAAAATTCAAAATGGCTGATCCAATATGGCGGATTAGATTTTTAAAAGTTGCTCGGATTTGCTTGAAACTTGGTACTTATAGGGTTTTGGGGTCGCTGATTACGAATTTGATGATAGTTTTCCAAAATTTAAAATGGCGGATCCAATATGGCGCATTAGATTTTTTAAAGTTTCTCGGAAAATTTAATCCCCCATATTGGATCCGCTATTTTGAATTTTGGAAAACCGGCACCAGATTCGCAATCAGCGATCCCAAAAACTCCCGAATACCAAGTTTCAAGCAAGAATTGACTAGTCTTGTCTGCCGCAACTCGAGATTTTTTTGTGTGCATGCCGGTGTAATTATAAGAAAATGTCTTTAAAAAGTAGATTGTTATTCTTGTGAAGTCTTCAAATAAGATCGAAACTTGTTAGTCGAAATAAGTAAATTCTCGGTTGGTAAAATCCGGTATAATGAGTAATGTCGTCGGGTATGTACTTTTGTTATTCGAATGAAGTAGTGAATATAGCTTTTCGGAATCGGAGGCTTGTTCGTTTTCGAACAATTCAAATTGCATCAAGTCGGGTGTTAATGGTCCTGCCAGGATAATGGATGGAATTGCATTAAAATGTGATCTGCATAGCTCGCTTACATTCCGCTCGCGCAAATGTAATTACCGAATCTTTCCGTAGCTTCCGGACCGTGTAGCTCTCGTGATAAATGAGGGGGGACAGGAGGCGTAATATTCCAGGAAACCGGTGTCTTAATGGATCAGGTGAAAAGCGCCTTTTTTATGCAGCTACAATTATACTCTAACTAGGGAAGCTATTTAAAAAATCATCACCTACAATCAGTTACGAGAAACCCTTAGAATTTTAGAAGAGCCTTTAATTTAGTCCTGGATCTAGATCGAAGTAACCCACGCAAGTATTGACTGTCCACTTTTTTGTTGAGACAAATTTGGTTTATTATTAACACTGACTTGGACCCAACTGTCAAAAATAATTAAAAGCACAATGGGTAATAAAAACATTACTATGGTCTGTTTCATCAAGCAAGATAGTAAAATGTTTGTGTACAGAATATAGTTAGGTTTGGACTTTAGGTTTGACTGTGCGATTTTTAATTTACTATCTTGATTGATGAAACCATTAATAGTACATTATTTGCCAAGTGAGAGAAGTTTAACATTTTTGACCTGCGTCAAATTGCGGGATGAGCGCGCTAGCGCGACGCCCGCAAGACGCGGTCTAAAATGTTAAAACTTCACTCACGTGGAAAATATAGTATTGTTTTCATCATCTGTAATTTGTTTGGTCTTTAAGAGACAGGCTCAGTGCCTATGGCTCATTTATCTAAAATTTGAATTAATTTGAATGGATAATTGGGGGAGTGAGTCTCTGCTCACTGATGCTGATTTGCATCTGTCATGAATTTTTGGGTGTTGCGACGAGGAAGGTGGGAGGGGGATTTGGGGGGATGGAGTAGGGATTGGAGGGAGGTGTGGGGGGAGTGAAACTAGTTCACTGGTGCTGGAGATGCACCTGTCCTGTGTTTGTGGGCACCATTACTGGTTGAGGACATTTTTGATCTTTTTGTAAGTGTAGTGGATTTCATGATCGTAGTCTAGAAAATTTGAGATGAGGGGGTTTGGGTGGTCTAAATTGTCTTGTATAAAAGACTTACTGTATCGGATGATTTCCGTTTTTAGGAGGGGCATGTCGAGATCTCTGTGAATTTGGTTGTTCCGTATAAACCAGGGGGCATCAATGCATATTCTGAGTACCTTGTTTTGAAAGGCCTGAAGTTTGGCTGAGAGCGTTTTTTTAAGGGTGATTTTGTTCCAGGCTGGTGCTCCATAGAGGAGTACTGGCTTTAGAGTTTGTTTGTAAAGTAGAAGTTTGTTTTTAATTGATAGGGAGGGTATTTTTTTTTTTTTTCACTACCAGTACAATTAATTAGCTATTTATTTATTTATTTTACTTAAATTTAATGAAAAAGCTTATAAATTTAAAATATCACGCTGGCCGTTCGCGGCCATTAAAAAAACAAATGAATAACTTGACATTTCTGGCAGAAATTTTTTGCTGAAATTATTAAGTTAGAAAGTGTTTCCGTGTTAAGTGTAATTAAATATATAAAAATGGAAAGTGAAATGCAAAGTGATGATTCTGGTACTCCCCCAGAAATAAGGGGACAGGCGAAAACTTTGAGGGAGAATCTATTGCCTCAAAAATCAATATATGGGGGTTGTACCTCTAGTAATCTATGATCCTTACGGTAATATATGGGTTGTATAATCTATGGTTGAATATGATGGACCAATAATTTTCACTTTTCGAAGTGTTTTTTGTAAAACATGTTTTATAGGTACTAATTTAGTTAATATTTTTGAATCTATCATGCAATAAATAAATTTGGTGCCTAAAGACACTTGTAAATAGCAACGTGATTTAATAATTAAGTGAAACGTCAGATGCCAAAACAGCTGAATAAAAATTCATTATTAACCATGGTGCAATTTTATTATTTTTAGAACCTCTGACGTCATAGGTAGAGAAATAATATTTCTACCAATGAAAAGAACAGTAATAAAGCTGTGGTTTTCGGCTGGTAGTGAAAAAAGTCATTTTTAAATCACTAATCATAGTCGCCTTAGTCCATTTTTTTAATTTATATTGTATCCCGACTTTAGATTAACTTTTCAATATTCACATTTTTCATAGCAGATCTCTGCAAAACAATGGAACGTTTTTTGTGAAAACTTAATAAAGTAACTGTATCACGGTTTGTTATTTTTGTATTGATCGAGACATTTGTTTCCCGAGATTAGGAAATATTTGTTTTCGTCTCACAAAGGGTCGAGAAAATAGATTATTGATTAAGCGAACAAATATCATTAGGACAAAAGTGGTTTTCCTTCATTGTTTTTGACAACCCTTTGGCATTCGGTGTTGAGTTTCACGGAACGCAACCCATTAGATCTGTGTAGGGGCGTAATCATTCCTAATGATTAGACCCGGTGACTTGCTCTCAGCTCTATAGACACTTGTATGTCGAAAATCGGCTGTTACAAATAAATGTTGTTATTGTATTGAGCCGGGGCGTTTATCGTTTCCGCATTAGGGGAAATCTTTCGCATAACCCCTTTGAATGTCGCCAGTGATGGATTGCGTACGCTGAAGGGTCGAGAATAAAAACAATTACATTAGGATATGCATATATACGGGGTGTTTTAGAACTCGCGTTTTCCTCTGACAACGCAGCGAATACAAAAAGTAAAAAATCTCCGGTCTTCAAAAATAGTTATTTATGGTACTAGTGGATAAAGTAAGATATTGCCCATGAGAAAATTAACCTGCGTGGCGTCAGCCAAGCAGGTTAATTTTCGAGAGGGCAATATCGGTTTACCCATGAGTGCCATACAAGGTTTTATCCAATAAATAGCTTGGAAATTCATATTTTTATTACAAGTTTTAATGACATTTAAAAGAAAATAATTTGACAAGTGACAGTTGAGTGGGTAAAATAAATAATTATCCACTCAATAAAGTAAAAGCCACATGCGGGTTATTATTGAGTTTATCTATTTAAAATAAAGCTGGTAATTGTCTCATTATCTGTATGTATTGGATAAAGAAATTTTTTTGTCCAAAATCAAAAATGTTGGTACTTTAAAAAGAATCCCTCCAAAAATAAGAAAGCTACGATAATAGTTATTTATGGTACTAGTGGGTAAAGTAAAACATTTCCCATGAGAAAATTAACCTGCGAGGCGTCAGCCAAGCAGGTTAATTTTCGAGAGGGCAATATCGGTTTCCCATGAGTGCCATACAAGGTTTTATCCAATAAATAGCTTAGGGATTCATATTTTTATTAAAAATTTTAATGACATTTACAAGAAAATAATTTGACAAGTGACAGTTGAGTGGGTAAAATAAATAATTATCCACTCAATAAAGTAAAAGCCACGCGCGGGTTATTATTGAGTTTATCTATTTAAAATAAAGCTGGTAATTGTCTTATTATCTGTATGTATTGGATAAACGTATTTTTTTAGAACTAACTACTTTAATTAAAAGGATCACTCGAACTAAATTCCCTTTAAAAACAAAAAAAAATATAGTAACATGCTATCAACGTATTTTTTTAGGAAAAATTATACCCAGTAAAAGAGTCATTCATATCAAACTAAAAAAAAAAAATCTTTAAAAAAAAAAGTTATCGGGGCGCCACTTAAAAATTAGAAATATCCCAATATAATTTAATCTAGTTTAACCTAAAACTTCTTCGGGAAAAATCTACGTGCAAATGTGATACTAGATTGCGAAACATAATATATCTTCTTGCTTGTTTTATGTTGTTTTAAGTATCTCCCATTAAACTTTATAAACTATGATCTATGAAACACCCTGTGTATACATTAGGAAAGGAGTGGAATCAGATGTCGCCAGTGTTGTACAATACATTGTCGATGTTTACGCTGCGAGTTATGAATGTGCCCAATTACATCTTAAATGCCGTGCTCCATTAATTTTCACAGCTGCTGCCTCTTAATTGGGATCCACACGCTCGATAATAAACGGAGACCATCGCGACGAAGCTCTATGTTTTCCGCTGTCGGGGTTGATTACACTGAGGAAAAATCAAAGAAAAACTTGAAGTTTTCCCAAAGAAAATAACACACGTTGTTATTTGGTAAAACCTATTCAAAACTAATTTATATACATGTATATATTCGCAACTTTAATAAACTGCGCGCATAATCTGTCGATGCTCAATTGTTTCTTGTTTTATGGTTGGCAAAATACATTTAATTCAATATGTAAGTTGATAGAAGCCAGGCCTGAGGCGCTAATATATTAAGGTTGATTATTTTTTGTTTCAAATTGATTGTCCAAATCCAAATTATTTTTGAAAAGCAAGAAGAAAATGGTAAATGGTTATGTTACCAAATATCAAAACGTTTACATGTTAACTTTTCATTTCACATCGTGATTAATGATACTAAATAATTTAGATCTGAGGCGATATATTAAAAGACAAAAAATGGTAAAGCATTAGTTCTGCGTCTCTAAGTTGGCTTATAAAATTTTCTCTTAGTGTAGGTGTTGCATCTAATTTTCACCAGATGTAAGTAATTATATCTGAATTCATAACAGTATTTTTACTCTTGTTTAACTCAATATTTCCCACTCAGTATAAATACACTGATAAAATGGTTTTCAGTTATTTTAATATATTTTTAATAAAAATTAATTGATGCTCGTTTCCAGATTAGGCTATTAGTCCAGTCAAATAACGAGAAATTCCTATGTTAAATTGCAATAAATGTACACGAGCTGATATTTTAAAATGTAGTAGTGGATAGTAACAGAACACCCCTGTTTTTGTTTATCGCCGAGCGATTTGCGTAAGGGGGCAAAATTGTATTTTCGATTTTTAGCCAAATTATTCATCTGAGGATAAAAGTGGTTATAAACAAACTTGTAGCTATTCAAATTCTCTATAAGTATTATATATTATTCATTTTTATAAGTATTTTGTTAAGGTTTGGATGTGGGCGCTGAAATTAGAGTTGCGCCCTCTGTAACGGTACCAAAGTACCTATAAAAATTTATAATATATGAAACTTATAGAGAATTTCAAGAGCTATAATTTTTCTTATAACCACTTTTATCGTCCGATGAATAATTTGGTTGAAAAATGGAAAAAACCAATTTCACCTCCAACATGGCTATTTTTGAATTAACTCGATTGTTATTAATATATTAAAAAAATGATCCAAACAAGAATTGTTGGAAATTTTCTCCTTAATAAAATTGGTTTTATGATTTTTTATCGTAAGATACATATTAAGCGACCCCTAAAATTCAAGATAGCAGACACCCCTTACGCATATCACCCGGTGAAAAACTAACAGGAATGTTCTGTTATAATTCACTACTACCCATTAAAATATCAGCCAGTGTACATTTATTGGAATTTCCATTTATTATTTGACTGGACTATATTTAATATTTAGATTTTAACCCTGTTTTTGGAAAATGTTTGTTTGTGTGAGACTGTCAGCATATGTGGTGGAGGTTCTTGAGTTCTGGAACATTAATCACAGATACAAAAGCAAGTTATGCACGCTCCTCGAGTTTGGATTAAAGAAGGGTTTGTGTGAGCGATCGAATTCGGCAGACACACATGTGCCGCGGAAATAAAGAAATAGTAATTGTAGATCTCGGGCCATGTCTTTATGGGCGGGGGCGGCAATAAATTTCCCGTTTAATATCTCTCAACACATAAACGGGAGAAGAACGCGGGGTCGCAAGCTGACGCCGTGATAGAGTCCACGGGTTGACCCGTAGCTTTTCGGCAGCTGTTGCACCACCATCACCTCGACCCGACCATTCGCTAACGACATAATTACCAACCGGGGGTTATTCTGCTTGGCAATAACTGCAATAGCAATTCCGAATATCACGTATCGAACAAATCATCGAAACGTCATGCCGAATACGCCAAAGATCGCCCCCTTTATTTAGCGCGATCCGAGACACGCATAGAAATCGCGCTCAAGCAGGCCATAACGTGTATTACGACGACCCACGGTCAATTTCTTCAGATTTCAGGAAATTGAACTGCCAGACACCACTGCGTGTGCGATTTACAAATACACAAATAGCAATTAGGTTCGACAACCACCCTCAGCCTTATCTGGCCTCAGTTCCTACCCAAGCACATTCATGGCAAGTACTGACACTCTACGTACTTCAAAAAAGTCCAATGCCACGAGAAAGGCGTTTCGTTAAATTAGTTTCTTCTTTATCGACTGTTCTCAGGGCAGTAGCTATGGGGGGGATGGGGGGGAGCCTCCCCCCCACCTATCTTGAAATCAAAAAAGTTGCATATATCATGGATTAAAAACATAAAAGTTGCATATGGGTTAAAAAATAAAATAAAATAATAAATTTTTAATTTTGCGAAAAAAAGTTTTAAATTTTATGGCTTAAAAATATTAAAGTTGGGATTTTTAAACCTTAGAATAAAAAAAATTGCATATTTCATGGATTAAAAATATAAAAGTTGCATATTTTTTCATGGGATAAACATAATAAAATAATACATTTTTAATTTTGGGAAAAAAGTGGTAAATTTCAGTTATTAAAAATATAAAAGTTGGGATTTTCAAAAAACTTGCATATTTCGTGGATTCAAAATATAAAACTTGCATATTTCATGGGTTACAAATAATAAAATTATAAATTTTTAATCTTGTGAAAAAAGTTGTAAACTTCATAGATTAAGAAATATAAAAGTAAGGATTCTCAAACCTTGAAAAAATATAAATAACTTAACCAGAAGGTGTAACTTTTTTTTGAGAAAGGGTGGGACCTTTTTTTTTAGTCATGAACTTATTTGAACTTATTTTTAGAGTGTTTTGAGAAAGGGTGGGACCTTTTTTTTTTAGTCATGAACTTTTTTTGTTGAGGAAAAAGGTTGTGTTTTTAGGCTAAAAAAAAGTTGTTCTGTTCTGTAAAAGATGCAACAATTAGAATTAAGCATTTTCAAATTGATGCAATTACCACATTTTAAATTCTACTGTTAAATCATTTGACAACTAATCTTACTTTTTGAGAATTGTTGGTTTGAAATATTTTATTCTTACATTTTAGGAATCTTAATGCTTATCGGCAACGCCGCTCATATGCAGTTTGGCAACAGCGGAAAAAAGCACCTTCCTTTTTAAGATAGACAGTTTTATTGTCAGTGTCAGTACTTGGTCAAGAATTAATTTGGTCCTACAGTGTTAAAAATAAACGTTATCAATTTCAATTAGAAGATTTCATATTCAAGTACCGCCAACTGAGGATACTTTGACCCCAGGGTATACCTTGATCGTCAATTTTTTAAATTCGGGTCAAACCAAATAAAAAATAAGTAATGATCAGTGTTCGAATTTAGTGGTACAGAACTTCAGTGAGTTGATTTTATTATATTATTCATATGTACCTACAGCCTGTTCCAGAACTCGCGTACCGAAATTTGAGGGTATATTAAAAACCCTCTGGAAAATATGAAAAAAATTAAATTCATCTTCAATACTAATTAAAAAGGAAGCTATTTAATCTGACCAATCCTGTTGCTGATGTTAAATTACCTAAAAATTAGTTTTTCCCTACTTATTAGTAACTATGGTTGCATTTTAATGGTTGACTCGTGCATTGTTTAAGACTTTCAACTTTAGAATCTTTTTAGGTTATTATATATTAATTTAGCCGCATATAAGAAATACACTATAAGAGAAAGTCAGATACGTGACCGTGAAAAGTATCCAGGACCCGAACCTGTGTTTTGGCTTCTAGGTACGACTGAGCGATGGCGCCAGCTGTATATGAACTTGATTGTTTAGTGGGAGTGGGGTGAGGGGTAGTATATCTGTCAAAACAATTGAAATTTTACTCGTGAAATTTTACTCGTGATTTGCAATTTATTGTGCTTTTATACCGAACTTTTATTGTGATGTAATACAAAATGTGTATTGTACCGTTTTGCAAGGATCAGTTAAGTAAACGTCACCGTTTTCCTAGTGATGCAAACTTATTTAATGTGTGGGTCAAAAACATTAATAGTGCCAAGTTAAATAAAATGACTAAAGGCAGGGACTGACCCTGTCTTGAAAAGCTTCTTATTATTTTGACTGAGCTATTTAGGGCAGGGACAGCCCCTACACAAAAAAAACTTATCGATTTGACTGAGCTGTTTAGGGCTGGGACAAATGCCCTAAAAAGCTTCTTACCATTTTTACTGATATGTTTAGGGCAGGGATGGCCCCTATCGAAAAGAGCTTATCAGTTTGACTGAGCTAGCCTTAAACAGCTGTTTAGGGCTGGGATAGCCCCTGGCCAGAGAAGCTTATCGGTTTAACTGATTCATATTGTTTATCTGTTAAATGTAGGAATACTAATTATAAAAACTTTGCAAATGTGCTCTGCCTTTAGGCAGTATATTCTGTATGACACTCAATTATATATGAAGGCAAATGTTTACTCCTCATATATATTTATTTATAATAAAAAGTTAACTGTTAAAAGTACGACATAATTGTTTTAATTTCCTATTTACGTTTAAAATAAAATATATAAAAATCAAAGCCAAGTGTTTTTTTTTAATTATATAGGTTTATTTAGCAAAAGATAAAATTTCATATTTTTAAAGTTTAACAAATTTTACATTTAATTAAAATTTCGATTCATATATTGTTATTTTTAATTAATGTGCGGGTTAGATAACCCACTTGTTAGACTTTAAAAATTTGTTTTATCTTTTGGTGAATAAACTTAAAGTTTTAAATAAAAATACAGAGCTTTTCCCAATTTTTACAAAATTGATTTGGGAAAGCAATAGTAATCTTTATTACCGACTTCCGTAGGTTATCTGTATTATCGGCTGTCGTTGACCGTGAATTTAGTGAATTTTAAAAAACAACGGCTATGGCGGTACAATAGTTTTCTATCTCTATCATTTGACTTTCTCTTATAGTGTATTTCTTATATGTTTAGCCGGTACCTGATAAAAACTTTGATTGCTAAGGTTTTGTTTTCCCATATTTTTACAAAATTAAGCCTTGAGCAGTATTAAGTATAAATTTTTAAAATTTAGATTCTAAAATGAATACGAAAAAGTTTACTTTACTCTCAAGAAATGTTTTCAAATTAATTAAAAAAAAGGTAATAAATTTATTCGTTATATTGTTTTCGAGAACATCGGGTAAATGAAAAAGTTTTCTTACGAGAATTTAGATGAAATTTGCGGCAAACTTCGGAGTGTCGCGTACGGGCCATATTTCGATTACGTAGCAAACTGTAAGCCTGCATCCCTTGCCGCGCGTCACACATAAACAAAATTACTAGGAATTTTGTAGGATCAATTTCCCCTATCCATTAGGGCAGGGATCGGCCTTGCTTCCCACGGCGACTATTACTGTTGCATCATTCCCTGTATTATTCATAAAAGTGAAGGAAGTGCGCCACATCGATTTCTGATGTATATGTATATAAATATATGTAGAGTGCCACATGCCAAAGGATCCAATAGCCAATTTTTACGAATTTTTTATTATGTAAAAAAATACAATTTATTTTAGGTACTTTAGCTATTTTTACCCGACTGACAAATTATTTAGGAGCTTGTATTTGGTGCTTAGCTCGTTTTGTTTTAGTTAAATAATTTTAATATTATGAATAAATATTAGAATGCATTAAATAAAAATAAATTCAGTCCGATCTGATACATTTTTAAAATGTTTGTTTACCATTTGACTCACATTTATGGTAGAAACTCGTAAATTTGGGTGTTAGGGGCAACTTTGGCGAATTTTCGGCAAGGGTTAGAATCTTTTGATCATTCTGAATTTTGGCACATAATTTTGTATGCTCAAAAGGAAAAAAAAGATTTTAAGCCCTTTAAATTTTTCACTTGTACAAAAATTACAGATAATTTTCAACGATTTTTTACGATTTATGGTAACTTTACAAATTTTAGCACCCTTGGAGAAATTTCATCACTCTCAAATTTTTAGAATTTTCTAGTTACACCTAAATAAAGATTCTAAGATAATAAAGAAGTATAAGATCCACCCTTAGCGAACGTTCAAGTATTAAATAACGCAAATTTTGATCATTTTGGACCCCCACCCCCCCTGTAACGCTATTTTCCTATACCATTAACATGGGCGTAACACTCAAAAATTAGTTAATAGTTTTGATTTTTTTATCAATTGTAGCTATTCTCTATAACCATAAAACATTCTAAGATAATAAAGAAGTATAAGATCCACCCTTAGCGAACGTTCAAGTATTAAATAACGCAAATTTTGATCATTTTGGACCCCCACCCCCTGTAACGCTATTTTCCTATACCATTAACATGGGCGTAACACTCAAAAATTATTTAATAGTTTTGATTTTTTTATCAATTGTAGCTATTCTCTATAACCATAAAACTTATCAAGCCAATAAAGCTCAAATTACTATCCTGATTAGTAAAAACGTAGCAAGTCGAGATAAGTATACACTCGATATGTAAAAAATTAAGTAAAGCTGGAGTGACTATACTTTTGCTCCTTTGGGTGCCATTCTTTTCACATGTTTGCGGTATGTTGTATATCTTTTCTCGATTTTCAAATAAATAGAGAGCAGTAGTTTCGCGTCAGCTGATGTATGTTTGTACATTTGTATTCGTATATTCGGAAACGCGGCCAATCGGCCAACTGAAAACCCAATCATTTCCGGTGTCGAGCAGTATTAGCGGTAGCGCTATTTTGATGAGTATTGACAGTTTTGCCTACACCGATCCACAAAGCAAAATTTGCCCGAAAGTATAACAAAAGTCTAAATTTTATTATTATCGGGAAATTATATTGTATCTCAGGACTAATACCATCTGTGTTGTTGTTTCAGGTTTATCAATGCAAGGCGGAGAATAGTGCAGCCTATGATAGACCAATCCAATCGAGCAGGTAAGCACCATTATTTATTATAATCTTTAATGATTACACAGGTAAACAAAATTAAACTTGCTTTAGTTGTGAATAATTTTGTAAAGATTTTTGACAATTTGAGACTCATCTTTAAACTGTAAATTAGGGCAAAGTATTTTTTATTAACTCTATTTTTGTAGTTTTTGAAATAATAGATTTGCTTTTATGGATATTATGGTCTCCAAAATCTATAAAACCATTCAATTCAATTTAAAAATTAAATATAATTATTATTTCAGAAACTAGAACCAATATAATCAAATTATTTGTGGGTCAATATCAAATATGGTTTAATTATTACTAGAAAGGTTTGTACAACATTTTTCATATGAATTTAGTTAAAAATAAGAACACACAATAAGATCGCTTCATTTGCATTTATATGGCAAACTGATCTGAAAGACTCTAGTTGCAATCTGATCGTAGAGCAGTGCGTGTCTTAAAATTTGGAACTAAGTAAAATATTATCATTCACTAAAAGATCGCATTGGTCAAACATAAGTCGTTATTATATTTATTTATATTTGCAACAATTTTTTGTTGCTTTTTTATTTATGCTGCGGTTTGCTAAAGGGTTTAAATACATATTACTCTAAGAATGCTTTTTTACTCTTTCATAATAGCGATAAAATTCTAAAGAACCTTTATATTTTTCATTTTTGTTTAACCATATTTGATAATGACCCTTTTTACATAAAAATCATAAGTTTAATAGTGTTTTACTGTGTTATTAAAAATTTACTATCCCATATCGAATATTGCTTTAATGGAATGGAATGGAAATCAGTCTTTTTTGTTAGATATGTGTATAAGCGGGCAGAAGATTTTATTGGCTCGCGTGGCCTTCTTCACTCAACAACGGCTCTTATCTCATTTTTTTAATGAATCGTGATTTCCATTAAAGCTTAACGTTGTTATGCATTTTTATAAAGATATGGGCCGATCCCTTGCCGGTAATCGAATTGATATGAATTGTAAGTGGAAAGTCTTGTATGATCGGTTATCGTGGCCGTGCCTGTCGTCGTTTTTATTTTTTGGCATTTCGCGAGAAATTCCTCGACTCGAATGCCGCACTGCCCGGTTATTAATGGCAGTCGATGTTAAAGTGTTCCTTTGTACGGTATCGATTCCGGGCCTTTCTGTTCCTGCTGGAGACAGCCGAAGAGAAATGGCGGAAGCCATTGACCCTCACGGACCGATCCATCACGCCGTGCACACAATCGGACTGGATGATGGCTCTCTTCCACCAACTGGGGGATATTTCGATTACTTTCTCAAATTTTATGGAAACCTGACTCCCTTTTGCCTAACCTACACTAAAACTTTCAAAATTATTAGTTTAAAAAAATCAATAATTGGAAAGGGCCAAACTTACAGTAACTGTTGCAAACTGCAATTAATTTTTTGAAAGGTTAAGCACTTTTTTTACTAAAGAATATCTTTGCCAATTTAATATGTTTTCTATTAAATCGCTTAGAAGTTATAGCGATATTAGTAAATAGAATTTGTCCACCTATAACAGGTGTGCAAAGTAAATAGGTTAAAACCTCAATAACTTTTAACTTCTTCCGGCTAAGTCCACCTGTAATGTTAGTGTAAATATGTCCTGAAGAAGAAAGGCAGAAGAATACTAAAACTTTCTCAAATTTAAAGCAATATTTGAATAAAGTAATCCTAAAGTTTTTACAAATTGCAACTTAGATTAATTTACTTCAAATAGTTGCATATAAACAGCAATATTTAACATAGGTATATTTATGCCACGTGACTCTAAAAACTTTGGGATTACTGTACGGGACAATTTTGATCTGCATATGCAGTCTTCGGGCAGCGTGTTACACCTCTAACAGTATTTTCTCCTCACGCAGGTCCTAGTGGAGCATATAGTCCCGATGCAGGTATGGGATACATGATGGACGGACAACAAATGATGCACCGGCCGCCAGGAGATCCCACCTTCCACAATCAGTACGCACATTACCCCGCCGAATACTATGGCCATCACCTGTGAGGTAAGTTTCACTCAATTATTACAATGTCCTTTTAGAGAGTCTCGGCCTTGGTCTTCACCCAGTCACTTTTATACGACCTATTTTTTTACATACTTTGTCATGGAGCCCCAAATAAGCATATGCTTGTTCTAGGGGCTTTCCACTAATTTTGATTTAAAAGTAAAAATTTTCGAGATGTTCCTGCTATTTATAAAAAATCAATCTTCCTCCTTGTCCAAAAAATTACATTGCCATGAATCCAGGGTCCATAAAAGTTTGCATGTTGACAGATTTGACATTTATATGAAATATAAATGTCAAATGTCAATATGCTCTAATTACTTCACAAAAATCTATCTAATGATGATTGGTTGGACTAATATTTATTTTTTTGTTACAGGTCCCCCCTCTTGTGTCACAACGACAATGGACATAGAAATATGCAACTCTTAAATGTGATTAATCTCTGTACAAAGTGTAAATGTAGTGCCCCAGTGTTTAGTTACGGGAAGGACTTGTACAAAAGTATTAGACTACTCGTGTGCTGACTGCTGTAAATAGATAGTGGTGAGGTGCGGGCAGGCCCCGGAGAGGTGCCCCACCTATAAGTATATACTGCTGCACCGACAGTAAGCAAAGACAACCGCAAAACGTGTGAAGTGATGTGGTATCGTAGTTTAGGTTCCTCATCGTTGTGTTACCTAAAATATCCTCGTCCTAGTCCCTTACGGTTCAAAAATAAGTCGGATGGCGAAATGAAACTGTCCAAGAATTTTGATAATCCTAAATTTTTTATTACTTTCCAAGTTCCTGGACATTTTTTTTTGCTAAGCGACTTTTTCCTGAACCGTGCTCTCAGAACCAGCGAACTTTCTCCTCGATCCGAATCCCAAAAACGATCAGCCACAGCTCCCAGAATCCCTTAGTCCTCAGGAATTCCTCTTCTATTTCAGTGGAGACCCTTTATATTATAATCTTAACACTTTTTTCATCACAAAGAAACGGCCAGTCTCTTTACTTTTTGTTCTAGGCAAATGCCAATATCATCTTTGACATCATGCTAGTTTTTCTTTGATAATTTGATTATATTTTTAAATACATCAACTTAAATTTTTATGTTTCATATTTAATTAATTTATTTATTTGTTTGGTATTTAAATCACGGATCCATATATTTCTATAGAATACTAAAGAATTGAGGTATCGCAATGTTTACTGATATTAATAACGCTTTTGACTGCACTTGCTTTAAGTGCCTTGTACTTTTTGCTCCTTATCGACAATCTTTTAATTATAATAATTTTAAATTTAAAAATTGTGTCAAATTATAAAATTGAATTCATATTAACTACTACCAATGATAAAATAAAGAAATTCCTTGATAAACAGTCAACAAGTTCTTCATGCCTTTGTGGTGGAAATAGTGTAAAAATTAAAATGGTTCTCTATATCTCACTACTTCACGTTTCTTAAAAAAATTCAAAAAGTACGACGCGTACAAAAAAATAATTCAAAGGTTGTGCTGTTGTAAAATAATAGTTGTTATATCTGTTGTGATTTTTTTTGCTATTTGAGAAAAGAATAACCAAACTCTCCCTGTCCCAATGACGATATACGATATGATATACGTAATAACTCAACCTAGAAGAAAATTTTTAAACTAATCGGCGAGAGTACCTAAAAAACTCTACGCTTTTGACTAGGATAATAAATATCAATACACAAGTATACAGAATGTTGCAAAGTCACTCAGGTGGTCCATGGCTGAATCCAGGTTATAAAGTACCACTTAATAAAAATAAATATATAATAGATATAAATTATTATTATTACTATCTTTATACTTGTGTTGTTGTTGATTAATTGTACTATCTGATAATTTTTGATGTATACCGTGATTATTTTTGTCAAATGTAAAAACTGAATGAGGATCTTAGTCATTTTTGTAAGAACCTTACTTAAAAATATGTGAAATTTCGTTTTAAACGCACACAATTATGTCGAGATCCAAAAAACTACTTATAGTTCGACCAACGCCATCATTTTATATACATAGATAAGTTTTTTAAAATTAAACAACCCGGCTCATCTTTAAATTACGACACAACGTTTTAAAGAAAATTTATCGGATATTTTTACTATGATCTTTACAAAAATGACTTGAATTTCTCATTGTTTCAAATCGATTGGACTGTCCATATGGGGCCTTCTAGGCTTCTTGTTAATGTTATTAAAGGACCATTCACTCGGTATGAACCAAACGTATTAATTATTATTAATATTCGGTCGTTCTTGCATATACCTGCATGCGTCTCCCTGGAATACACACGTATACGAGTTTAGTGATGTTTATAGGTTATTATTATTATTATGAATTTATTTCGTACACAAAACTGGGCTGAGAGCATGCCGTTTGTGCAACAGCGACCAATCACTTCTATTATTTGTACTTTATGTATTTACGTTACCTTTGTTAGGGTGCGGGGACGGACGGGGGTTTTTGTTGTATACTGTATACCATTTACACATAACTCTGAATTATAGTTTTTGATCTTATATACTCGAGTGACTTGTAAATATTGTATTAAGTATATATCCATGCCTAAACTGCTCTGTATACCAAGTCTCACCATACCGGTGGGGCTACCCCCCGTTTTCCTCGGCCCACTCTGTTTTTGTACATAAAATTACCTCCGATGAGAATGTTGGCTGTTCGTTTTAAGTGATTTCCATCATGAATCATTATTCGCCTTATCCAATGTATACGAAAAAAATAAATCAATACAGATCAATGAGAGAATATCGTACCTCTTCTGTGTTATGTATAAGAGGAAACTTTATTGTGTTCTTGCTTTTTAATGAAAGTATATATATATAATTATAAACGATTATGGGACGAGATACCTCTAATAGGACAGGAGCTGGCTCGAAAATACCTATTAAAAGTAGAAAAAATAAACAATAAAGCTTTTCTTTTTGAATGGTAAGAAATAATGGCCAGGAAAGCATAGACATTTTTCGACCAGACTTCGCCACTCCTTATTGCTCCGACAAAAAAAATGGTGGTTTGCAAAATTAGAGTTAAATAAATTATTTGCAAAACGATCTTTAGTTTTTGTTTGTAGGGCGAATACTTTCGGCTCAGCGACTATGTAAAGTTAAGAAATTTCCTCGACTTCAAATGGCTGGTACGCAAAAAGTGTTGGTTCTATAAAAAAAAGATTAAAACAGAATATATAGAGAATTTAATTAGCTTTAATGTAGTATACCACTATTTTCATAGGAGAAAAAGCTAGCGAGATATTTTGCAAAAACCAAACTTTTGTACCTAATTTGCATTGGGCGAAGTCGAAGAATTGAGATGTCGTTCCTGGCCCCTATATCTAATAATTTCAACAGAAAAACCTTAATGTTGAAGGTTCTCCATCATAAAATTCCAGGCTCTTGGACTATAAACTAATTTGGTAACGCCGTGTCCTCTGTATAGTGTTTTTTTGAAACGTGAGCATTAAATGCTACATCTTGTGTACTTATATAAACTGTGTTTTTTATCTACACCCTTTCCCCCATTTTTTATCCATCGCCAACTATTTTTTAACTTTTAACGTTTGGTGCAATATTTCCTTTATTATAATGTAAAAAGTGTATTTATGATAGTAATGGATAAATGAAACAGTAAATAAAATTTAATTAAAATTATACATCTCATTTTTCAACTTGAATTTTCAATTACCATCTACACTGAATTCCCTGGTAGAAAATAACGCGTGGACGCCCAACGCCATCCGTATCGGAATTGTGCTTTTGGTACTGAAGTTTTACCTTTCGGTTTTACCATTCGATTGTACATTAGAAATATGTTTTACCTATGTATAAAAAACACGTGATTCTAACAAATAAGGATGCAATACTGCCCTACTACGCTAGAAAGCAGTAACTCCATTTGTCGCGTAGCAGCGTTTTCAAAAGGTTACATCAGAGTTTTTCTACAAAACGTCGCTAGGCGATAAATGAAGCTACTACTTTCTAGCGTAGTAGTATATGTCCAAACGTTAGATTACTAACGCGAAAAAGAAATATTTCAGTAAGAAAAGCACGTATTTATATCATAAATATAACGTTGTTGTAAAAATATATTTTTGGCCAAAATTTTCTACCAGGGTTACCTTACATATAACTAAACATCATCCCTGAATGGTTCAGAGTTTGATTTCTTTAAAGGAAAATTAACCTTTTTAAAATGGAGGGGTTAAATACATAAACAAGTACATTAAAAAAAGTTAGTTGCAGACTATAAGAATTAAAAGGTAAGTATATATACTATTATTACATAAGAAGCAAAAATAGAAATAAAAATAAAAAATAAAAAAATATATATAATTTCAGAAAAAAAAAATCAGGTTTTGAGCTTAAAATCTATACATACTAAAATTAACACTTTACTTTAATATTTTATTCAAATTGCTCACTTTATTACATTATAAATTTATGAATCTATTTAATGTTAATTATCTGACACATTGGTACCTATTTCAAAAGGTCTATGAAAATTAAAACCTATAAAACTAGATAAAGAATTTCAGGCGTGTACGTACATGATATTATCATTCTGTTATTTTTTTAAATATTTTTTACATAACCATTTGACATAGCTACTTTAGCGCCATTTGCACAAACGCTTAAACCGTGATTATCCCTTCCTAACTTAATTTAAGTTAAAAATGCTGCTTTCTGATTGGTTGACCATTAATTTAAACCATTATTTGTAGTAACTTTCTAACCTATTTTAATAAAAATCGAAATAGGGTAACTTGGTTTAAAACCTTTATTTTCTCTAATATTTATGCAATAACTTTAAAAAAATTTTATCTAGATAACTTAAAATTAGTATTAATAAATTCCTTTCTTTTAAAGACATTAGATCAGAGTTCAAAATTTGCAAACAAATACGAAATATATCTTAACTAAATAGGGTAAAACGGTATTTTTCGTATTTTTTTAACTTTTGAAAGTTACCCTCTTTAATTTTTAAAACGTCAATTGCCGTTGCATGTATATTATGCACAATGGTGGGAAAGCAAAGCAAAATTAAATTAGGTATAAAGACAAAGAGACGAACTTACGTAAAGAAATCCTTTTATTACCGATTTTGAAACAGGGAGGAAAGTAAATCACCGGTCGAACATGAAATGCATGCCTTGAATACTTTGGCATTGTTTGTTGCGAAGTAAAATGAAAACTATAAAATAAAAAAATAGTTACATGTAAATCTATTATCTTATCTCAACGAATATTTATTTGACATGTCCGAAATCCACCTGTAATTTTTATGACTTGTAAGCAATTAAATAAAAACATAAAATCGTTCAATCAATTAAATTTTAGGTGAAAAGTGATTGTATCTACGATTTTATTTATTTTTTATGTTTTATTTAATATTTTATTGTTTGAATAAATTTAAAAGTTCAGAAATTCATAATATAGGTGGCGCTGACACATTCATATTTCAAAATCATATTCATACTTATTAAGGGCCTAATCATATTCATACATATTAGGGGCATTTTAGGCTAGACAGTGTAGGGGAGAGTTGGCCAAGACGGGATAGCTAACGATATTTGGTCTGAAATTCTGTAATTATGCTATTGATGTCCACTATTTTTAAACTGTAACTTCCCCATTTCTATGTTTAGGTATAGTTATCTTGACGATAACATAGGAAAGTCATATTGAAGAAAAAAACGTAAAGTATCCCGTTTTGCCCACCTGGTCGGGTAAATGGGATGGTGTTTGAATGTGAATAAAAAAGATACTAAAGAGAGATATATTCATTAAATTTGAAAATGAAACATTGTATTAGTCTTATATCTATAATAAAAATACAAATTAACATCAACACCGACAAAAATCGTACGAGTATGGCTGACCATCATTCTCTACCCCGGCGTAAGCTTCGTGAGCCCAAAGTCGACAGTCCTGGCGCATTACCCATCCGTCGTCCCGTCTTCGATTTAGAAAGAGTTCTGTACAATAAATGCAACGTTCGTTGTTGTTCTCTTCTTCTTCTTCTTCATCTTCTTCTTCTTCTTCTTCTTCTTCTTCTTCTTCTTCTTCTTCTTCTTCTAAACTGCTGTATAGTATCCAGTTTTACCCGACCGCTTAGTATCCCATTTTGCCAGACTGCACATGTCCAAATGTTTTTCAGAGTTTTCCCCAAAAAAAAAATAGATGACATATTCACAAATGCCACAAAATAAAGTCATTTAGTTACAGAATCATAAAAAATACTTACCGTTAATTATATGCTGGTTAAAACTGAAAAATTCTTGCTTAGTCACTAATGAAAACAAATAGTACAACCTCATTTTTTGAAGTTTTACTTGTCACTCACCACAGATCAAAAATTTATCAAAAGATTCACCTGCTACATTTAAAGAAACCTCATTTATATCGATTAACACTACCAGTAGTCAGATGGCGCTGCTTATTTTGAAATATTGGCCGGTATCCCGTTTTATCCGACTACCCCGTTTTGGCCAACTCTCCCCTACTTAATTGCTAACCATTTTATATAGGGTGTTCCAGAGTCACATGTAGATATTTTAAGGAGTTATTCTACATTCAAAAATATGAAAAACAGTTCCTATAAAGGTTGGTCCGAAAACTAACCCTAAGGGAGATACGCCCCTTTTAAAGGTACATCTAAAAAGTAGTTTTTATTTAATATCTCTGGATGGGTTCCACTGTAACGAATTTTTTAGACATGACTAAACATTGATAAAATGGGATGCGATTACACTTTTTTGCCCCAAACTTTTTATCTGTAGATTTTTTGACATTTTCTCAATAAAATATTATTGTTTAATTAAAAATACATAAAAAAGGTGCACCTTATGTAACACCGCAGGGCCAACCGTTCTCGAGAAAATTGGAGTTAAAGAGAAAATTTCACGTTCTAGCATCCAAAATAGCAACTAAAAAATGATCCATTAAAAATTTTAATACTGCCAGGTGATTCTACAACGAAAACTATAAAAAGAGTTCCCGTACACAAATATCCAAAAATCTCTTTAAAGGGAGCTACAGCCCCTTAAAAAGTGTTATTCTTTAAGAGGCCGTAGTACTCTTAAAACTAATTTTCGAACCTATATGAGCTTTTTTTACAGTTTTTGATGTAGAATTGCACTTATTTAATTTAAAATAACTCCTTAAAATATCTACATGCGACTGTGGAACACCCTAACTTAAAATTTTAGAGTAAGAGTAGAATAGTTATACCTAACTCGGATTTTAAAGTAAACCTAACTGAGATATAACTCAAAATTTTAACATGGTGAAAATATACATAGTGTATTACACAATGTGTTCTGGACCTATCAAAATAGTTTTTCAGATTGTCGAGTTGTTTTTAAGGTATGTATTTATACTAATAATATTGTAAAGCAATCGAGCAGCTCCAACGTTAAAGTATAGTAACCTAAAGCCTGCAGTCTCATATAACAGTGTGACTTCAGACTATTAATTTTATGTGCTTTCAACTGTTAAATACCTTTATTTCCATGAAAAAGTTTTAAGACACCTTTAACCTGTAGTTTTAAATAAATACATTTAATTAATGTTATACAGTGTTTTTATTATACATTCCAAATGTTATGTTGATGTTCTGATAAACAAAAAAACATCACTTTTTTTAAGAGACATTTAGCACGTTAGAATTGTTGTGAATTTTATGTAAATTTCAAATTCCGAAATTTACATAAACCAAAAATTTCGAGCTATATCTACTTCTTCATAGATTTTTAAGTACTGGCAAAATAAAAAAAATCCAGCAAATAATTTGATATCGGATATGCAACCTCTCAGCGTGCCCTACGAGAGTCAACGTCCCTCGCGAGGGTTGTTCGTGAGTCGGTCAGTGCAGATAGAAGTCATTTGGCCAGTTTTCTGATAAGAGCAATGAATCATTAGAAAATGCGGCAACGGCATAGGGTGGTCACTAAGGAGCGGAACCGGAAGGTTGCTAGCAGAGCAGTGGACACAATTTCCGGAGCGCAGGCCTATAAAGAAGCTGTCACCGGGGGCCCCTGCGACCGATCTAGGATGACCAATGGTTGTTTAAGATCCGGGCCGAGAATTTTGATGTTATAATATTCAAACTCTCTCTACTATTGCCCTTTCCACTGTCCGTTCGATATTTCATTGTCCAACTTTGAAATTGCCCTACATTTGATTTTTAGTTCATAATTGAGTCTTTAATAATTGTCAAAGCCCAAATACGAGGCCTAAATTTCCTGCAAGGATAAGACTTTACATGCTTATAGATACATAAAAAATAAATAGTTAGGTAAAATTTCAGTTCCCGGAACTTACTTTAATTGATTATGGGAGGCATAGCGTAGTGGCTAGCGCGTATGGATAGCAAGTCTACTATCGTGAGTTCGATTCTCACTGGCGCCGATTTGCCTTTTTCAGTTAATTAATAATTGAAATTTGGCGAAGGCGATAAGTGAAACGGACACTCCCTAGAAACTGGTTCGAAAGTCAGTATAAGCCGGTGGTTCCCTCTACTACTAGCCCACACAAGTCCTGGACTTAGGGGATGCTTAATTAAGTAGAATAGTACGAGGTTAAACAAACATGTAAAAATTACGAATTTTGACATACGTCAATTCACGATTTGGCAACATTGCACCTAACTATGGTTCGTGTCAAGTGTCATATCATGTCAAAATAAAAATAACTTTTTTTGTGTGGCCAAGGGCTGTGTATTGTGATGTGTTGACTGCGCTTTACTGTAAAATTGAAATATTTTGATGTTTTGTTGTTAATTTTTACGGATTTAACATGGTGTAAAATACTCATGGTGTATTACACAATGTGTATTGAACCTATCAGAATAGTTTTTCAGTAAGATTATCGAGTTGTTTTTGAGGTATGTATTTATACTAATAATATTGTAAAGCAATCGAGCAGATCCAAGTTTAAAGTATAGTAACCTAAAGCCTGGAGTCTCATAGAACAGTGTGACCCCAGACTAGTAATTTAATGTGGATTTTTGTTAAATACCTTTATTTCCATGAAAAAGTTTTAAGACACCTTTAAGCTGTAGTTTTAAATAAATACATTTAATTAATATTATACAGTGTTTTTATTATACATTCCAAATGTTATGTTGATCTTCAGAAAAACAAAAAAAAAACGTCACTTTTCTTAAGATAAGATAGAGGCATTTAGCACGTTAGCATTGTTGTGACGTTTACGATAATACAAAAATTGTTAGCGAATAATTATTTTGATCAAAATTAACAAATAAACTTATTAGGCAGTTTTTCATTATTTCTTTTCATCATTTTGCACTTTTTTTTAAACAAAACCATATTATTCTCATTTAGCCCAAAACTCACCTTTAAAACGATGCCATTCTTTATCAAACTTATTCAAAGTTTTCAGCTGAGATCGTTTTTAAAGGTAATATCTCTCTTAAAACGGATTTAAAACAAAACATATTGGTTTAAAAAATTAAAATATAGTTTTTAATTTTTTTTTTTCTTAGGTTAGAACGTGTCGTTGGGATTTACATCCTTAAACCTTGGTAAAATTTGGTACACATAATTTTCACATAATTTGGATTTTTAGGGGTAGTCTCTAAAATCTAATTTTTAAGCACCACCTTAATGTACAGTGGTGGCATTAAATATCGGGACAAACAATTTTTCATAAATTATAGTGGATGGTTAAGCAATTTTTAATTATATAAGAAAAACCGATAAACACAAGGTGCAGTTGCCGTATACTAGGAATTTTTTTTCGCTTACCTCAGTTCGAGTCTTTAGTAATGAACTCTTAAACTCAAATCCATTTGCAGTAGAAAATTTATAAAACCTTGTGAGTTTTTAGCTGTACTGAAGAGTAAAATTAGGTGTGTGTTTTTTTAATGAATATTAAACATATATTCTTTACCCATATAGTACAATTTTAATCCAAAGATTATCAATTTTATTATTATTTAAATATAACAACATTTGTGTAAAATTTAATGAATATATATTTATCAATAAACATTCATTTATTAATTTAATATTTTTTGACAGTAAAGTAACCAGAAGTAACCTAGTTTTTAATTTTTAAAATAATCCCATGTTAATCCATGAAAAAAATATAAAAATGACACCAATTTTTTTGAGGTTGTCCCTATATTTAATGCCACGACTGTACCTACACTGCGATCGCATTCTGCATGCATCTTAAGTAGCTAACCTCCTCTATTAATTCTCTTTAAATAATTTAATTTAATTAATTCAATTAAAAGTGCAAAATAAAAGGAATACAAAACAGCCGACGACTTGCATATTAAATCATGATTTAAGTTTAAATAAATCTAAATAAATAACCATAGACAATAAAATTACTATAATTATTTATAATTATGTAATTATTAATTAATAATCTTTCAATCAATTAAGATAATATAAAACTATAATGTAGAAACAGCATCAATTGGAAGACATATTTTACAATTTATTATCTGTATTAATATAACATAACATAAAAAATTACAATTAATATTACTATAATTATAATTTACTAAGTTTTCAACAATACATAACTCGATACAAAATTTTTGGGATACCTAGTTTGGGTAGCTAAATTTAAATCTGCCAAAAAACATTTTTTTGGCTTTGGTTGGCCAAATGTTGTCTGTCACAGTTATAATGGCATTTTGGTGAAAATAATTTCACGTGTGGTAAAAAAAACACGAAGGTTATTTTTTACACTCGTTTGAATTATATTTATAATCGTAATTTCCTGAGTGCAATTTTTTCAAGGGTTCAAGTGAAATCTGACCCTAGTTTTCTTTAGGCTTGTTCGAGATTCGAGTTCAGAACTGTTCAGAACTGGTTCTGACCAATGGAGGTTTAATCCTTATCACCATGTGACTTTAAATAACCAATAAACAGTAGTCCAGAACTGATTCTAGCGTATCCCGAACAAAGCTTTCCTCTACGTACTCGCATTGCAGAGAGACGTGTTCTCCCCCCCTGTAACGCTATTTTCCTATACCATTAACATGGGGGTAACACTCCAAAAAAATCTAAATCCACCCCCTGAGGGGTGGGGGGTAGTTTTCGTGAAAATTTGTATATTAGGGTTTTTGGGTTGATGAAAGTGAATCTGATTATAAAAAATTCTTACCCACCCCCTAAGGGGCAGGGGTAGTTTTCTTGAAAATTTATATATTGGGGTTTTTGAGGTCGCTAAAACTGAATCTTACAATAATTTTTTTCCTATTTCACCCCCTGATGGGTGGGGGTAGTTTTTGTGAAAATTGGTATATTGAGGTTTTTAAGGTTGCTGAAAGAGAATATGATAATGGGTAATTCCATGGTAACTGACGTTACAGCCGCAGAAAAAATGACACTTTCTGTTAGATATTTTATATTATTATTAAAGATTGTTTGTTATTTATTATTTTTAAAGACAGTTTGTGAAAAAATGATAATATAATAAAATATTTAAAAGAAAGTGTCATTTTTTATGCGGCTGCAATGTCAGTTACTATGGAATTGCTTAATAAAAAAATTCCTCCACCCCCTAAGGGGCGAGGGGTAGTTTTCGTGAAAATAAGAGGCGGGGGGTAGTTTTCGTGAAAATTGGTATATTTTTAAGGTTGCTAAAAGTGAATCTGATAATAAAAAATCCATTTTATGCTCGGAGGTGAAAAATGGAAAAGCTCTTTTAGTGGGCAGTGTATTTTAGTATATTTTATGCGGCGGTGCAGTCCGACACTGCATGCGTCTACCCTACTAGCTTTGTGGCCACCGCGCAGAGCTCAGTATTGAATCCCAAACCCCCGCTGTGTGCTAATTTTAAACAAAAATCTATGTCAAAAAAATAACTTAAGTAATAAAATAAATTGAAGCGTGTTTTCATCTCAATTTGCCATCCCCAAAGTTTTAATAAGATAGAAATAACAGCACATTTCAAGCACATTTTCAGGCGTTGTTTAGGCCATTATTTTTACAATTTGCAGTTATTCTGATGGATAATTTGCAATATCATAAAAGAATCATAACCCCTCCGACGATGATAGACATTCAAACGAGACAACGTAGTGGAGGTGTGTCACCAAAGAAAATGAAAAGTAACTGCTTATCATATGAGACATTTTCATTAGGGTGGAATATTTTTTTCTACGACTGCTTTAGAATGTAAGTAAATACACTCACTTTTCAAACACAGAATGAAACCATTCTAGCTCTAGATACTGTATGAATTTCCGTATCAAGTGAATGAGCACATTTAGTGCCATCTCTTGTTTATAAAAGTAAAGAAAACTGTAGCAAAATTAGCAAAAATATATATATTTTACCATGAAACATTGAATAATTTAATGCAATTTAAAGTTTTGCGTTAAAATTACATAAAGTTTATTAGTTTTTCTTAATATTTGACCAGTTTTTTATCAATTTAGTTCAAAAAATTAAAACTGCTCCATCTATTGTTTTTATTTTTGCATTATAACTTATAAATATGTGCTAAAATTAATTAAAAATCTTTTTTAAGTACTGATTTGATAAAATTATTAAATAACATTAATTGCTTTATTTCAAAATATGTGTTTTGTTGCATTTACAATGTCGAGCCACAAAAAACATTGTTTTTAACCTTGTCCGCAGTTTAAAGCCATACATTGTTTCATATTTGCAGTCGAAGAAAAAGTATAGTATACAACACGTATGGACTCGCGGGACCGTCATACTCGCCTACCGGCTCGTATGACAAACTTTCCGCTAGCCCGGAATATTGTCTATTCCATACTAGTTATAGAATATACTATTTAAGAACATTTTCTAATGTTTTCATTTTCAGTAAATCTCACACATTTTTTTAAGAGTTTTTTTTTATCTTTTCCATTTTAGAAAATCTCCTTTTGAATACCACACATTTTTTAAGGATATTTCCTAGGGTTTCCATTCTAGGAAATCTTTTGAATACCATATGTTTTTAAATCCATCACATATTTTAAGAACATTTACTACTGTTTCCATATTATAATTTCCAGGCGGAAATTGCTTCTCACCGACGTTTATAACGAACAATTCTATAAGTTGCTCTATACAGGATAACTCAGAAATAGGGTACAAGATTTTAAGGGGTGATTCTATCCACAAATCGCTTTTTAAGAGAGCTACGGGCTGTTTTTAATGTAGAATCAACCTTCAGTATTTAAATTTTTCTTGGTCCATTTTTTAGTTCCTATTTTTGATACTTGGAACGTAAAATTTCCTCTTAAATTCCAATTTTCTCCAAAAGGATTGGCCCTACGCTGTTACATAAAGAGTACATTTTATATGTATTTTTAACTAAGGGCATATCCACATAGTACATAACAATGCGATGCCGTGATTGGCTTGATGTGCCGCTAATGTATCTTGTAAGCCAATCACGACCTGTCATTCTTATGTTTTATGTTCTTATGCAAGCTTTTGGGGCAAAAAGGTGACATCGTTCCCCCATTTTGCACGTCCCTAATGAAAATTACCAAATTACCAATTATTACCAAAAATTACATGGAAGGATAGCCTTTATCAGTGTAAAGGCATGTGCAAAAAATTGTTACTGTGGTTTATAGCGTTCCAGAGATATTAAATAAAAACTACTTCTCAGATATACCCTTAGGAGGGTCGTAGCTCCCTTAGGGCTCATTTTCGGAACTTTATAGGAACTTTTTTTTCATAGTTTTGAACCTAGAATCACTCCTTAAAATTTTGTACCCTATTTCTGAATCACCCTGTATAAAAAAAATAATTAAAAGAAAATTACACATACGATTTCCAATGGATGAAGGCTCTGCAGGGCTTCTATATAAAGTGAGCTGGGAGCATTAAGTTAAGCAGGACTAGATCCGAATGCTGCTCACAACTCAAAAAGGATGTAAGGTATAAAAATTTTAGGAAAAGAAAAAAAATGGCTGATCTTCTATCTCTCAGAAAAAAAATATATATATATCCCAGCCTAATAATCATATAGTTATATTCACACCCTATAGAATCATTTATTTCGCCCCTTACGGTTATGAGGTGCTTGAAATAACTTTAAAGTTATTATAATTTTGTTTTACACCTTTAATATGAGCCTATTTCATATGCATTGCTTGTAAAGTTTTTAGAAAATGTATTCAACTTTCACAGAAAAGTTGATTATGCACAGTGGGCATAGAAAAACTAAGATTTAGATACTAAAAGAGGAAAAATGCATTTAAAAAAAAATGGCGATAAATTGATTTTTTTGAAAACCTTTCAGACAAATAACACGAAAAAGTTCTTAAAAACCTTCGTCTTGGGTACTGCTCTGTACGGTTGCGAAACTTGGACAATAGTAGGGGCGGATAGGAAAAATAAGACTCCTTTAAAATATGGTGTTATAGGAGAATCCTGAAGATAAAATGGTCAGAGAGTGTTTTGGAGAGAATTGGGGAAAACGTTTTTTGTGGAAGGGACTGGTGGGTCATACACTAAGGCGCAAGACAGAGGCTTGCATAAATAGCATAATACATAATATACGATGCCGAGATTTGCTTGATGTATTCAGGGTCGTAGCTATGGTGGGGAGGGGGTGAGGGGGAGCATCCCCTCAACCCATCTTGAAAAGTTATATATTTCAATGATCCAAAAGAAAAGTTGTATATCTTATAATCTTGAAAAGTTGTAAATGTCATTGATCCAAAACAAAAGTTATTTTATTTATAGATTCAAAATACAGAAGTCGTATATTGTATCGTATATTCAATATACAAAAGTTGTATATTTCACGAAAAGGTAAGGAACTTTTTGCTTTAATCATTAACTTTCTTCTCGAGTCTTTTTAGGCTAAAAAAAGTTATAATTTTTTACCTTCTCCCCCGCCCCTCCACAAAATCTTCTTCGCTGCGGCCCTGGATGTATGTATCTTGTGCGCAGGCTTATAACGTTATGTTAGGCTCACATAGAGCTCTCTAGATAGCGCCTTAAATATATTCTAAGAGCGAGATAAAAGTAAGAAGACAGGTAGACAGGTCTAGATAGGAATACTGCTCACTAATAATAAAGGATGCAGGGTTTAGAAATTTTAGGGAAATGAAATAATTGGCTTTATATTTATAGGATGGGATGGAGAGCTGCGCAGCGCCTGAAACGAGTACTAGATTGTTATAATTTATTGTTACGGAATAAGGTATTTTCCTGTTTTAAGACCCACTGTGTGATTAAAGAAAATGGAATTGTACTTAAACTTAATGGAGTCCATAAATCGTATAATTTCGAGACCCGACTTAACCACTTTTTTAATGATATTTTGTATTGTATTTTGTTGGTATTGGTGTATTATTCGGTCGGGTAATTTTTTAATAACTTATTTTTATTTTCGTTTTCAGGGAATATAAATCCTAATTATGTACCTACTCTTACTTTAGTTAAATTCATGTACAGGATATTTATTCCTGTACCTACCTTTCTTTTATAATCTTTTGCGTTTCGTTGCTTTAAGAGAAAATGCAATATAGAGAGATTTTTTACGATGCGGCGATTTATAGTATTTCACTTTAGAAATTTTTTGATTATATTTAAAAATGATTTTTACTATCTAGTCTACTATAGTATAAAATACTTACCTGTACAGTCCCAAAACGACTCTTAACTGGTAAAAAAATAAATAGATAAATTAATAAATAAACAAACAAAAAACAATCAAACAAACAAATAACTTTATGAACTGTTAATAAGTTTACCTTTGTACATTATAAAATTTTTACTAGAGACTCTAGTACATGGGATTTTGCCGAGAAAAAAGTTTTTACCACTTTTAATAAAAATATCTAAAAAAAAGGTTGTGATATAAATACACATTTTTGAGGGGTTCTAAAAATATATACACTAAATATTGCTACGTCATGGAATAAAATACAGTGCCACCACCATTAAAAAAGTTCATGTCATCTACAGCTTATAGGGAGATCTAGTTTTCGATAGGGGTTATATTCAACAAAAATATGGAATCATAATTTTGTCGTCACACATTTTAACCGACTTTTTCATTAAAAACTTTCTTGATCTTTTTTTCATTTTCAGCTTTATTATTTGAATCTATTCTATAGATAATCTTAAACTTAATTTAAAAAAAAGTTTTACAATTTATTTTGTCACAATTAAAATTTGCAAATATGGCGAAGGCGCCAACACAATAAATTAAAATTTAAAAAATATATTTTCTACAACTTCTTCTTTCTGTTTCAGAATTGAAAATACGTTATTTCCTCCCTGGGGGAAGTATTGCTATATAGTTTCTATTATTAATGAAGTATATAGTCTGTAGTTATATTTTTCACACAGAATAGTATATTCTATAACTAGTATGGAATAGACAATATTCCGCGCGAGCGGAAAGTTTTGTCATATGAGCCGACAGGCGAGTATGACGGTCCCGCGAGCGCGGAATGACTATTCCATACGTGTTGTAGACTATACTTTTTCTTCGACTGCAAATATGAAACAATGTATGGCTTTAAACTGCTGACAAGGTTAAAAACAATTTTTTTTGTGACTCGACATTGTAAATGCAACAAAACACATATTTTTAAATAAAGCAATTAACGTTAATTATTAATTTTATCAAATCAGTACTTAAAAAAGAATTTTATTTTATTTTAGCACATATTTACAAATTATAATGCAAAAATTGAAGGTTATGTCAAATTGTTGTGACAGATATCAGGTTTAAATATTTAAGAATGGATGAAGCAGTTTTAATTTTTTGAACTAAATTGATAAAAATCTAGTCAAATATTAAGAAAAACTAAAAAAAATATATGTAATTTTAACGCAAAACTTTAAATTGCATTAAATTATTCAATATTTCATGGTAAAATAAATATATTTTTGCTAATTTTGCTACAGTTTTCTTTAGTTTTATAAACAAGAGATGACACTACATGTGATCATTCTAACAATCGATACGGAATATTCATACCGTATTTAGAGCTAGAATGGATTCATTCTGTGTTTGAAAAGTGTGTGTATTTGCTTACATTCTAAAGCAGTCGTAGAAAAAACACTTTATGTTAGCTATAATTACAACAAGAAAAATAGCAGTTAAAATATGTAGTATATATTAAATTATTTATTCCAAAAAACATAGAAACTATTATATTAAGTATTAAAACAATTCATCGGTTAAATAATAAACATTCATGCTCCGGCAAAGAAATTTTCTAAAAGGCCTTTTAAAATGTTTAAAGTCTTTAAACAATAGGGCAGTACACGCCTCAAGGGAATAATTCATATCTGTTGTTTGGAAGTTGGTACACATGCATGCATTAGTTCAAGTCAGTGAAGAATTGTCAAAAGATGCTCCTAATTTGAATTTTGAGGTTATATCTGTTGACAATTGTAACTGTTAACATATATAACCTCAAAATTCAAATTAATTATATTTAATAATTAATTAATAATTAATTAATAAGTATAATTAACATTTAATAATTATAATTGTTGAACGTCGAACAAAACAGTTATTTTATACACTGTTGAAATAAGCAACAAAGGTATACCACTACAAAAATAGCCTTCGAATAACCTTGATGGGGAAAAGTTAGCGATCTCAGACAAAGTAAGATGATAGTCTATCTGCTGCCCAATTTTAGGGTATTTATACATCAAAGGCGCGGAATCCAGATAATCCACATTGGAACAAATAAAAAAAATAAAAGGACTAAAGACCGATATGTAATATTAGTAATTGCTCCTACTAAATAATTCATAGGAAATTTAGGATTGTTGATCCAGTTATACAGTTGGGAATACTGAAGTGGGGTTTTAATATTTAATTTTGCTAGTGTCACAACGGTGTTCGTTTCTGGAGGGAACATGTTCGCGTACAAGGACGGAGCCAGGATTTTATTTTGGGAAGGCTCACTTTAATTTTCTCTATTAAATATTATAAATTATAATTAGTAATGAATAAAAACTCGAAAAAAATCTGTTTGGACTTTTTACTACGTAATTTTGAATAAAAAAATATATAAAAGAAGAAAGTTTGTTGTTCTGCAAACCACTTATTTATTATTGAGTGGCTAATCGAGTGCATATAGTGCGAAGTAGGGTTATTGGGTAGTAGGGATGTTATGGAGTAGGGTTGTTATAGAGTAGAAATGTATAAGAAGAGGAATAAGAAGAATATTATAGAGCAGAGATATTATGGAGTAGGGAATTTAGGGAGTAGAGAAATTGGGTAGCAGAGATGTTAAAAACTTTCACATTATAATTATGCCAGTAAAATAACGATCCCTTGATATATTGTAACTGATTATTTCGGGGACCTTGTTCCTTATCCACAGCTACGTCCTTGATCACAAAAAAATGTTATCTTGCGAAGTGAATGCTACATCTCTCCGGGATAAAACTATTTCTTTAAATATTTTCGATATGGGTGGATAGAGCTTGGAAATAAGGGCGATGTGGTACACGTACTACAGGTGTGTTCCTAATATAGCGAAGTGTTTCCAGAATCCTTGGGGACTCGGGAAATGGATTGGAAAACTTCCATCCATTGATTTGTATTCGCTTTGCGTTTCCACCACTGTACTCACATATTCACCGACCAGTTTATATATATGCTCGTAGTTTTCGCCGTTCCCGTGTTTTTTCACGTCTCACCTGCTTGTTCCACTTTCCATGATGTCTGTTTTATCAAATATCATAGGCCTGCTATATTCTGCTTATTATACTATTCACAGCGTCTTGAATTTTCCAAAATCGCCAAAAAAAGTCCTAGACAATAGTAGTTTTCGTAACGAGTAAGCGACTTTAGTCCTTAGTGCACGAGAATGAAGTTTTTTTGACGACGCGAAGCGAAGTCAAAAAATCATTCGAGTGCACTAAGGACCTAAGAACTTGTCGCAAACGAGTTGCGAACATTTTTCGTTCGATCTACAGTCCAGAAATGCATTTTTCTTTATTTCGTGTACACTAGGTCATACGAAAAAAAAATCTTGGATACAAATGTGTGTCAAAATAAGAAACTTTGAAAAAGTCCGTCTGTCCGTTCGTCCATTCGTCCGATGTCACGTTTTTTCTGGACACGAAAAAAGCTGAAAGAACATTTCGATTAAAGTAACTTTTTAAGGAAAAATTACCTTTATTATAAAGATCAATTCTACCAATTTTGAAAGTAATCCCCCGGAAAACAAAAATGTTATGGGGTGTTACACTTTTAAAAAAATAGAAAAAAGCTAATAATTCGAATAGTCCAGTGTGTGTTCACTTCAAACGAAATAAAGCGAATTTTTATTTTTAGGACTTTTTTTACATAAAAAGTAGTAGTCGAACACATAGGAAGATCCCTATTACACAGACCCACAAAATAAAAAAAGTACCCTGAACTTTTTACGAGACAGGTCTATTCTTATCTATTTTTTATCGCTGAATCCAAATCCGAAGTCAGATTAAGGGGATTCCAAATGATTTTCCGAAAAAAATGCAAAAAACATGATTTTTTTATGGTTTTTGTATGGTTTTTTGTAATAAAAAAAAACGGAAAATGATAAAACTAATATGACTTCACATTTGAATTCTAAATACATCGAAAACCATATTTAGTTTTTTTTTTCACGAAATTTTAATCCTTGCAGGGCTTTGGCGATTTTGAGGTATTTTTTGAGGTTATAGCCCAACCAAGACCCGTTGGGACAATTCTGGTGGCTGATTAGGATTCAGCGTGTCAAAAAACATAGGAATTTATCTCGTCTCCAGATCAAGATACTTTTTTTTGTTCAGATGTTACGCGCTGTTTGCGCTTGGTTTGAATGCTATAGTTATCAAAATTTCGTGAAAAAAAAACTAAATATGGTTTTCGATATATTTTGATCCGTAGAATTCAAATTTTTAAATAAAGTTAGTTAGTTTTATCACTTTCCGTTTTTTTTTTATTTAAACTTCGGATTTGGATTCAGCGATAATTTTTTTTTTATTTTGTGGGTCTGTGTAATCATTCGACTACTACTTTTTATGTAAAAAAATGTCCTAAAAATAAAAATTCGCTTTATTTCGTTTGAAGCGAAACACTGGACTATTCGAATTATTAGTTTTACAGATTTCATTTGTCGAACAAAAATCCAATACACCCAGACTTCTGGCGAGGGGGTTGCATGAACAGATATTCTCGAACGGCAATATTAGAGAATAGCAAGCCTTACCCGGTAAAAATGCTTAGCATTCTGTAATATAATCTTCCAAAAAGTTTTTTGAGCTCATGAATGTAATATATTTTTTTTTTCTTTATACATATATTTTTTTAGTTCTTAATGAATTTTTTTCAGAATTAGAACGATGAGTTCTATTTTTTATTATTATTAAAGTTGTTCGACGTTTTTTTTTTCTATTGTGTCGCCATTAATAATTTTTCAGGTAAAAAATGTTAAAATTTCAGGTATTATCCTAACAAAAAAGTTAACTTAAAAAGCGGTTAGCCATTTAATAATAAAAGTCCAAACCTAGCAGGCGAAAAAAATTACAAAATTTGTTTGTATGTATTTTTTTATAAAATAATGCTACTCAAGGAGTCTTTCTACCTTCAAACTATAAAAATAATGTTGTTTGTTATTTTTTTTATATAGAAAAAAAAAATATCATTGTGAAATTTTAGGTATGTTTATTTATATTCAAAGAATACAAAAACAATTTTTTTAGATTTTCTTTGCCATAAATTTTTGTTGAAAAAAAAACATCAAAAATCGGGGGTCGCCATGATTCCGGCCATTTGGATTGACTGAAAAACAAAACAAAACGGGATATTATTCAATATTGAAGTAGCTATACCCCGAAGTAGAAGAAAATGTTTTCGCCAAAAAATAACAAAATGGCGGACGTTTTTTAAAAATGTTCATACATTTTTACTTAATCCTGCACTTAAATAATAGTGTCAACAAATTTAATTTTCCAGATAATTTGTTATAATTTTAGACAAAATACCCAAAATTCTCGTTTTTCTTTTATTTTTAAGCCAAATTCCAAGTATTTTTTCACTGCAATGAAATTCCAGGTTTTCCAGGTTAGTGGGACCCTGTATAATGCTCTTCTAGCTACATATATGTGAAGAGTGTAAAAACAGGCCTTACCCGGTTAAAAATGCTGAAAGCTGTTCTGCCGGAAACTTAATTATATTGGATATTTCGGAAGCTGGATGGGAAGATTTAGAATCGAACCTATCGAAGGCTGATCGATGTAAAAGTCCTGAACTCCATCACATCCCCGGAACTGGGATCCTACAGACTTATTGCTTCTTGTCCCTAATCCTTACTACACATACTTTCATATACAGTGCGTTACTAATCATTTTGGCATATTTCCCCAAATAGCACCGATGATGAATATTCTCTAATTATTCTACTAGGAATATTCTTAGAATAAACTTTTAGATATGCTATGATTATGCTTATAACTTGCGCTTAAAATACATAAAGAAGTTTCTTTTAAGAATTTTCTTATGCTATGCACATTCTAAGAATGTTCTGATAGAAGTTTCAAGTGAAATTAATGGTAAACTCGGCGCAGAATCTGAGTAAAAAATTGGACCAGGGAGCTATGATTAGTGGTTTAAAAATAACTGATATTTTTAATGCCCATTGTTATTTTGATAGCTTTTGACATTCAGATTAAATTGACTGTCATTTTAAGTCTTACAAATAATTACAAAAAATTTGTTTTTAAAAAGTGAAAGTTTGTTTAAAATTATAATAAAAATAAATTTTTTTATTGATAATGTGCTATTAAAATAAAATTTTAGAGTATACTGTAAATGGTATTGCATTACCTGAGCTTGTGATGCCTAAAATTATATTTTTTTAAATAAAATTATGGACCAGTGTTATTTAAACTTGCCGAAAAAAAAATCTGCCACATCGTTTACTATAAAACTTTTAGTAAAGTAGGTAACACAGCATCGATATTCATTGAAAAAATAATGCTAAAGCCATTAAAAGGTAGTGACTTTCATGACACGTCATGACGTGACCTTTGTAAAAAAAACGACAGTGTGGCTATATCTTTTTAGTTTAATTAAATAGTAAGCAATAATAGTGGACAGACACGGTGAATGAATAACAAATAGGAATGGCGTGTCCTGTCAATCAAGAGAAGGCAGGGAAACAATGATATAGTATATTAAAGTACTAGTTTTATAACATACGTTTTTAGCGCACGAGTACAAGTTTATGAAACGAGTGCTTTATACAATTTTTTCTATTTTTCTCTAAAATTTTAAAAAACTTACATTTAAATTGATGACTGATTTAGGGATTTTTGTTTTGGATTGGCATTACAGTTTACACCATGTTTAAAATTCTAAGAACAAATGGTATTTTGATATATTTTATAGTCATCTCTTCTCTTTTTTACTGCAATTAACCAAGCCACAATTTTAACATGGTAAAAATAACCTAAACACAAAATTTTGTAGAAAATTCAACTTTAAAGCGACATTGACATTTGCACGGAAAACGTCAAGCGATAGGCCAGGTGTGTTGCCAACCCAAAAGAACAAAAAGTACAGACCTCTTATAGGCCTATAAGAACACGCAAAATGCGTGTGATTATGAGCTTATAAGAGTCGCAAAATAGAAAAATACATTTAGAGTATACCAAGAGAAAAGTTGACATTTTATCTTTCGAGTCTTAGTTCGACATCTGTCAGACGAAGACGAGTTTTTCCTGCAAATAAAATGTGTTTTCTAGGTTAGGTTATAGCAACCTTCAAGTTTTAACGTTTGGACTTAAATACAGATAAACTTCAGACGACAGGACTGCCACTTATAATTACTCTCTAGCAATTACTATAGTAAGAATATATGCTTGCGAAACCAAATATGTCACGTTTAAATAACCTTGAAAACGTAAAGATGTAAGATAAAAAAAAACTTTCTACTGTACAAGTAAAGCAAAACCGTGATAACATTAATATGTTTTAAGCCTCCAGTTACGAGACACTGGTTTCTTTACTTGAAAATTTCTTAATATCGTGTCACATAAAGTTCTCGGCTGGGATCTTCATATAATTTTGGGACACTTTTGGGTCACATAAAAACAATGATCCCAGCCGAGAACTTTGTTGATATCGTAAGCCCCCTTCACCCCGTCTTAAACATATTAATGTCAATATTAATATAAGAATGGCTATTACAATATGTGCATATATTTTACTATACGTTGTTGCAACGCGTGGTTGAATCTGGCTAAATCTTTTCGTTGGAGTGAAATAATTCTATTGATGCAGAATTAAATCCAACTCTTCCGGGAAGAGTCTTCCCTGCCTATGGGGATGGCGTGCCGTGTCAATCAAAAGTCCACGGGACGTGACCAATTTCGCGTTTCCGCTTAAAACACCGCCATTTTCGTTTGCTCGTTAGTACCTTGATTTCGGCCGGTCGCGTTTTCACAACGTCAGCAACCGTGGCTTCTCTGGGAAATCGCCTAATAGACACTTTGTGCTCTTTTTCCCAGTCCTGACAGTCCCCAGTTATTGTCAGAAATCGCAGAACCGCCACTAATTACACGCTAGACTATTCTATAAACTTGCAGTATAAAAGTCGAGGTCTATTTGATATGTTAAGATAAAACGTAGGCTTTTGAAAGTAATCCCCCAAAAACAAAAAATTTATGGTTAAACTTTTAAAAAAATCGAAAAAAGCTCAAAGAAAATTTCGATTAAAATTTTTTTTTCAGGAAAAATTACTTTTCACACCGGTCTGGATACAATTTTTAACCCAAGTTTTTTTTAAAATTTAATTATTTAGAGCCTTGGTATCTTTTTAAGACCAAATTTAAAAAAATCTATCGATGCCTTTGTAAAAAAACGATTTTTATTTGTTTTAACAAAAAAAAATTACATATTCAAAAATTATTTTAGATATTCAGATTTTACGTCAAAAAGCGATAAAAAAGTTTTTATGGACATTTGAGCTAAATTGCTTTTCAAGGGAGCTAGCGTACTTTTAAATGGCATTTATAGAATATTTATCATCTCATATCTCAGAAACGGTTTAATTTATTGACATCAAATTTTTACTGTAGTATAGAACTAATAAATGTAAACATTTAACATTTTATTAAAATTAACTTTTTGACCAGAGGCGTAGTCTACGCCGCGTAGATAATGGGTGCCCCTGGTTAAAAATTCAATTTTTTTATGCCATAAAATGATAATTTTTATTGGTGGCAAAAATTTCAAGTCAATATGTTAAATCGTTCCTGAGTTATGAAGTGAATAATATTCTAAAAATGCCCCTTAAACGTGGTCTAGCTCCCCTTAAAAGCCATTTAACACAAACGTTCATAGAAACTTTTTTTCTTACTTTTTGACGTTAAATCTGAGTATCTAAAATAATTTTTAAATATGTCATATTTTTTTGGTTAAAACAAATGAAAATCGTTTTTCTCAAAATAGTACGGTATACTAACAAAAAAAAATACAATTCAGAGGATTTTTTTTTCCAAGTACCTACAATGAAGCCACTTTATCTTGCTTACTTAGTTTTACCTAAGAATTCCCTTTCTTTGTGCTTCTGGTTACTGAAAGTAGTTAGATTGTTTCAACAATTGATGACGCCGAGTTCCCATGGAATGATGTTATTTTTTTACAATTAAAACTATTATGTCTTATGTTATTTTAAACAATTAAAAACGTGGGACCTTTTCTAGATAATCTTCAAGATTTTTCGAGGTAATCTTGAAGAAAAGCGATTTAATCTTAAAGGAAATCTCAAGTAAATCTTAAGGGATTGCCTCCCAGAAGGAATTCGGGTGTACATTTTTTTTAGCGGTTTACGCCTCGGGCCAAATAGAGAATTTGATGTATTAAGAATAAACCAAAAAAGTACTTTTTTAAATACCATACAAAATAACATTAAAAGTAACCATTTTTTATGTAACATTCTCTTCTTTTATTAGCTTTAACGACCGTCAATCATTGTCATAGACAAAAAATGTCACAATATTTCATATGTTAAAAGGTACGAGTTTTTAACCAATGATGTAGCTTAAAAATCGCGGGAATTTTAAAGTAATATCTTGCATAATTGGACGGGCTATAGTACATATTATACAGAGCGGTCCAAAAGTCAACCCCCCCCTCTTAACTTTTGAACCAGTTGAGCTATCGACTTCAAATTTGGAACTTTTAAATAAGACAACTTAAACTACCTTTTAGCATATATTTAATACTTTCAGCTCTTAAAATGTGGGCAGGGAGGCATGGGGGCACATTTTATTAAATGGAAAGGGAGGTTGTGTAATACATCATTTTAAAGGTTATAAAATCCTCCATTTAACTCCATATTTTTAAATTAAAAAAAAAATTGGGTTTAAAATGGGGTTGAAAATGGGTATTATTGTCAAAATTCCTCTAAAAAAAAAACAAATAATTTTTTAAAAATGCCTAATTTCATCATTAAAAAATGTTAATTATACTTTTAAACTAATTTTAGTTGACATAAATAAAAATTTATAAAAAAAAACTTAAAAAATCGAATGTTTTAGCACAAAAAATTGAAAAATCAAAACCTTAAAAAACATTTTTTTAAAATTTTAAAATGTTAGCTTAAATAGAGAATTTTATGAGCTTTAAAATGATGTATCACACGACCCCCCTTTCCATTTAAAAAAATGTCCCCCCCATGCCCCCCTGCCCACTTTTAAGAGCTGAAAATATCAACTATATCCTAAAAGATAGTTTAAGTTGTCTTATTTAAGAGTTCTAAATTTGAAGTCGATATCTCAACTCGTTCAAAAGTTAAAAGGGGGGGGGGTGACTTTTGGACCGCTCTGTATGTAAAATAATTAAACAAGAAACAAGAGCAAACGTTATTTTAATAAAAGTAAATTGAAAATTCCTCATCGGATTCCCGTCATATTTTGCGTGCGACTGATAATGACGCTTAAAAGTCCGAAGGGGAATAATTATTAAGTTTGACGAAAAGAGAGGGAGGATTTCAGGCGATAACCCGCTGACAATGGCCAGGAAATGTAGTTATGTAACTCAAATGACACATGCATGATGCGATTACAATTATATGAATATGTATATCTCTTCCCTTGAAAAGGATTCATCCAGAGGGTGCGCCCAGGAAATTTTAATAGTTTAATACAATGTAATTTTTGAACTGGGTTTTTGTAAGTTAAAGAGTCATGCTCAGAATTTGCAATGAGGCCATACAGGTTTTTTTAAGCTTCCAACTTTCAACAAAGTATATATACACATTAACCTCGTTTTTTGAAATAAATCAATTTTTTTTATAAATAACCTCTATATATTTGTTTTTATACGGGTTCCCCTTTTATTTTAATATCGTTGACTATGTAGGTATATCTCTTCCTCATAGAAAAAATGGATTCCTTGAGTCAAGGACACGTGTCTTTGGATATGTTCAAAGCCCTATTCTCTTGTTTCAAGGCTGGCATTGACTTTGGTTCAAGAAAATGCCAGCCTTGAAACAAGAGAATATGGCTTTGAACATATATAAATACACGTGTCCTTGGTTCAAGGAATTCGTTTTTTCTATGCTTGAAAAGGATTCATCCAGAGTAGGGTTTCGAGTCCTGAAATTCGGAATCCCGAAACTTCGGGATATCCTGAAGATTTTTGAATCCCGGAATCCCGAAAATACCGAAAAGTCTCGAAAATATCGAAAGAAAAACCCAAAATCCCGAAAAAAAAATTTACGAATTTATTTATTAAACTTGTGGTGTAATTGTAATTTGAGCGTAGTATTTTTTGTTTAGGATGGTAAAAAGGATAGATACTTAATTTATGATGAAATTAGACATTTTTTAATTTCGGGATCCAGAACTTTTTGAAAATTTCGGGATTTCGGGATCCCGAAACCTGGAATTCCTAGTCTGGCAGCTTTCAGAAGGTCTTAAAAAATCCCCAAAAAGGAATAATTAATGTTAGTTTGGGGGGTGGGGGTGGAGAAAAAATTTCCCAACTTCTGATTGAGAAATTTCCCAACTACAAAAAAATTTTGATGACTAAAAAAAAAGGTCATCACCCTGAAACAATTTTTGTTCCTGAAGCTCTCTAACAAAACTTGGCGCCCCCAACAAAACTAAAGAAAAATGGTGCCCAAGAAATACCCTCAAGAAACCCTGACGGTTTCTGCAAAACTTGGCGCCCCTACAGAAATAAATTGGCGCCCAAAAAAAAAATCCCTAAAAAAAAGCTTTGTCCCTGGCGGTTTCTACCAACCTTTGCTCCCTTACCAAAATAAATTGGTGCCCAAAAAAATACCCTCGATCGAGAAAAAAAGCTTTGACCCTGGCGGTTTATGCCAAACTTGGCGCCCCTACTAAAATAAATTGGCGCCCAAAAATACCCTCAAAAAAAAAACAAAAAACGTTGTCCCTGGCGGTTTCTACCAAAACTTGGCGCCCTACCACCAATAAAAAAGCCTTCACTCTCTAAAATTTCCAACTTTATTTAAAAATATACAAATTATTACTCAAATTTTCCCAACTTTCTACCAATTTACCCCAAAAATGACAACTAAATTTCCGAAATTTTCCACTCATTTTCCCAACTTGACAGTACATTGTCCCAACTGTTTTCAGGCAGATCTCCATATCAGCAATGGTAAGTCACAATATCCATAAATAAACCATGAAAATTTTTAATTTAAAGATTAAATATGAACTCATTTTAATATTATGATTAAATGAAAAAAAAAATCGGAATATTTTTTAATAGTATTTTTTAGCTTATCTTTATGATTGATAACTGAAACAAAAAGGATTCAATTTCATTAGAAGAATCCATGAATATATTAAGGGAAAAACGGGAAAAATGAATTTTCACACGGTAAAGATGCACGAAGCCATCAATAGATAAACGAGGTGTCATTTTCCGTTTAAATTATATTTTGTTTTTCTCTTCCTTACGTACAATATTGGCTACAGGAAATACATAACTTATAAACTCACATAACATAAGAAATTCTATATTTTTTGTAAGAAAAATTGAAAAAAATATTGAAAATTTTAAAACACTGCTTAGATTAAAAATTTTCAACAGGTATAATTTATTATTCCATCAATCTATTTTCTAATCATCGTACAAAGTGATATTGGTAGACTGACAGTTTCGGGCTGCTGGCCCTCTTCAGTACCAAGAGTCAACCCTGCGCGCTGATTAAAAAAACATTTTAGACTTTATTCGCAAAAGGAATATTTATTTTTTATTTTTATTTATTTACCAGTAGATAAATTACAAAGTCATGGGGAGTCCCAAATAAGCTTTAGGCTTGTGCTAGGGACTCCCCATTAATTTAAGCATACAAATTATCCAACATGATCCAAAAAATCATTGTGCATATGACAGTCGATTTAAAATTTTCTTCCTTTTTTCTTTATTCTTACTAAATCTTCATTTTCATATTCTTTCCATTCTTAGCATATAGCCATTAGATTGATGTAGACTTGTGCTCCATTCATAGTCTGTCTGTCTGTCTGTCTGTCTGTCTGTCTGTCTGGGTGTAAACTCTCTAACTCCATTTCTACATGAGATATCGACTTGCGGTTTTTTGCATATTGTGTCTTATCGTATTCCGAAGAGCTAATTAGATTTTGGTGGTAAACGATTGGGGGTAAGGGGGTAAAAATAGAGTAAAACTCCTATTTTTCGCGTTTTTTGTTTATAATTAAGGCAATTATTATTGTATTTGGTTAATTTAGCACTTATATAAAAGATAATTTTAAATTGGTCAAAAAATGCTATAAGCAACGTTTTCCTAAAACGCATTGTTTTCGAGATATTGGCATTTAAAGCAGTAAAAGGTTTTTTTAGCATATCTCACATATTTATAATCCGATTTCAAAAAATTATTATATTTTAAATAATAGCTCTTTTTAAGCCCTATAAAAAAATATTATATACAGTTTTTTGCTAGAATATAATGTTTTAAAGATACATAATTTAAAATCAAACAAAACACCTAGTTTGAAATTTGCAAACTAGATGGCTCTAGTGTACAATAGTGCCGATGTTTTGACAGGGTGCTTGCAACGTTTCATCTAGTTTCAAAGGTTAAGAACGCAAAATATTTTTACATATAGGTATTTCTACCTAAAATAAAAAATAAATTACCCAGTTTTACGGGTAATTGTGGGTAAATTTGGACAATAGAGGTAAATTAAATTGTCAGAATGTTTAGTAATTGATTAAGGAAACAATAATTATAGAGAAATTAAAAACAATTAGTTATTATTTGCTTATTATATTAAAAAAAATATAACTCGGAAGTAATCAATCAAAAGACAAAAGTTTTTATTGTTACGCCAAATTAAAGCGTATCATTTCGAAATGTTTTACCGAAGTTCTATTGTAATGTAAAATTAGTTGGAATTAATGAAATCTTAGATATCTATTCAAAAAAGACCTAAATGAGGTTCTCTCAAAGTGCTTTATCAAAACAACCGGTCCGGACAAAGACAATAAAAAAACAAGCCGTGAAGATATGTAACCCTTGCGACTTTACAATCACGCTGAAAAAACTCTGGAAACATTTTAATAACATTTTGTAATCATGCTGTTACCAGAGTATTTCCAGAGTGTATTTGTGCCCTTTATCCATAACGTTCCCAGAGTAAGTCAGAGTTGAATCAGAGTGGTTCCAGGCTTGATTCACAGTAGATCCAAAGTGGGTTTGGATTTTTTTTTTTTAAATCAGAGCGTTTTCAGAGTGTTTTCGTTTGGACTTTTTTTTTTTTTTTTTTCAAAAATGGCACAAAACCACTCTGGAAACACGTTGGCAGCAAGAATGTTTTCACTCTGACTCTGTTTCCAGAGTGTTTCCAGAGTAAGTTGAAGGTCGCAAGGGAATGCTACGCAATTTCATTATAAATTATTGCATTTTCCCAAATACTTAAAAAAGAAAAAAATTTCAAAAAAATAAAAAAACATTTTTTAACATTTTTTTTATTTCCTTTTTGAGAAAAAAATATATATTTATTGAAAAAAAAAATTTTTTTTTAAGATCTTTATTTTTGAGTGTTACGCCCATGTTAATGGTATAGGAAAATAGCGTTACAGGGGGGGGGTGGGGGTTCCAAAATGATCAAAATTTGCGTGACGTAATACTTGAACGTTCCCTTACTAGCCATAAATAGGGTAGCAATAACTATAGTATACGTATACGGTCTCATGTAAATCTTAAAAAAAAATCAAAGATTTTTGATCCGGCCCTGTTTAAGAGTCCAACAAATGATACTCTACAAATCAATTTGAATAAATTGAACACCCTTATCTGGAATATTCAATTATTTAAATTTTCTAATTCAATATTGGCTATAAACCTAATCTAATTGTATTGAATATCTCTTAAAATACACCAATAAAATTTATTTATTCAAATAAAACAATCAAATTAAAATTACACCGAAAAAACATGTCTGACCCGGGTACCCAAAGACCTCATATGTATACATATAAGTAAAGCTAAAGATTTTTGACATACTTTATTTTTCAGAAATTGCACTCTGCATGTACACTGAACAATAGGGTAATTAATAACGTAATTAGGTTATAGTATACAACAATAAATAGTTGTATATGCGCCAATCACTATATATTGCATAGAATACAACAACAAAAAAGTAAACCTGTTCGGTATTTACAAACGAGTGCAGTTGTTCGATTTACAATAACAAACTGTTAAGCGATCAGGTTTTACTTTGTCGGGCAAAGAGCGAGGTAGGCGTGGCTTGCAAATCCACAGGTTCGGACCCCTCTCCTTCCTACGTCACGATCCTCGCTTCAAAACGCAGGCAATTCACCGCACCCGTCCGCCCGACTGGCTAGCAGAGCCTGGTAGGAAGAGAGGTGAAAATGTGATGGACTTCGTACAAGAAACAAAGAGAGAGTATTCGGAGGAAGAAAAATAGGCGGTACGCGTACCTCTAACAACTGGTGAATTCAGCCGCGTGGTTTGGGGGGCGTGTCAGTATTTAAAAACTCATGTATCTTCCTACGTTTGACGAGTTGTAATGTGGGTGTTCTGTGATGTATTTTAAATTGATTTATGTCCACATAGAAACTACATATCACATGTAATTACATATACATGTACATGCTTATCGTTGGGTATACTTATGCACATCAAAATTTTAGCCCAAAATTCCTACTTTCAATATTTCGGTAAAACATTTATTAGAATCAGCTGATCATCGCCATCTTTATTAATCATTCTTCCTCAAAAAACTATGATAGTGACAACAACTTTGTTGTAATATTAAATAATATAAATCTACAATTTTAATAGTGTATTTAATATAACGTTATAATGTTTTAGAATCATCGTAAAAATGGTATTATATACAACAACGTTTGGTTGTCATGGCGCAGAAGAAAAGTTGAGTCTCGCTTGTTTAGTGGCGTAATTAAAATAAAATTGATGTAATTAAGCTTTAGCTAATTTGAATACAGTACGCCAAAATTTGTAGTAAAAAAACTGCAAAACTGCAGTTTTTTATTTTGCAGTGCATATTTTTTTTAAATGAAAGTTGCAATAAAAAGTTTATCTGTCGCGATTTGTATAAAAATTAACTTTAACAAGTCAAAACAAAATTCTGTAAATATTTTTACATAAACATTTGAAACCTGCTGGGGCAGAGCGGGGCCTGATTTCCACCCGGGGGTCGGAAGTTTAGTGGCAAACTCTGCAGGCCGCCACCGGGCTTTAATTAAAGAGAACCGAGTGCCCCTTTAATGCGGCATATCTCGTGTGCACGATTAAGGGCCTGTCAAAAACAGAGAAATTCATTTTTTCGCTTTCGTTCTTTAATTCCTTTTTTATCAGCTAAGCGGCATTCATCTGCCGGTCCACCCGTCTCCGTCGGTTTTTTTTTGCCCGGGGAGGAATGCAGATTTTCTGATTAAATATTTTCGCACCCATACTGACAATAATCCTACCAACTTAAGGAATATAAATGGAATTCGAAATTGGATTATGTTACTACCACAATTAACTCCTCCTTCAATATATTTTTTTAAATTCCCGCCCGCAAATCTTTTCACTGACTTTTTAAAGATTCTCAACATTAGCATAATTAAACGATTAGGCTGGTTTGGAGTACATTTAGATAAAAAAAGTGTATGATGGAACAATCATTTAAATTTTTTTTGTACCCACTGAGAAGAGGTGCTCCTACACAGAAAAACAAGTAGCTAGACATGCTTTATTGTTATATTTTTCAATGTTCATGTTCATGTACTATGGCCGTCTTTCTAGTTTTGACCAAGGCTTTCGACATGGTATCTCATGATTTAGTCTTATTATTATTAAGTATGTATTGTATAGTTTTTAACGACAAATAATAGTATTAGAATTACCTTATAATATGAATTACTTATATGTATATTCAGAAACTGAGTCAATTACAATATGCCAACGAAATAATTGTTGGTTGCTTTGGATAGAGACAACCAAATTATGAAAATCCTGGCTATTGAAACGTGACGAAACACAATTTTGGTTGTATTGACCCTGTGTTCAAAAAAAAAACAATAATATAAATAAAATCTAGGGTTTTTTTTTATTTATTTAAAGTCCTCATAAACTGCTGTTTTTGAGGAACTAGAATAGAAAATTTGAAATTTTGTGCAGTTTATTTATTTATTTATTTATTTATTTATTTATTAAACTTAACAGGCAAAGCCCAATTACAAAGTTTATAAACTAAGCAATACAAAAGAAGAGAAATAATATAAATTTAAAAAAGTGTTATGATAATTATTTTTTTTTAAATATACTTAATTACTAAAGTAGTTTTATTTACAAAAAGTATAACTTATATACAAAATTATTTACATTGTTTATGTGGGATTGTATCTATTTTTTTTTAATCCCGCCTTATAATCTCTAACTCATTTTAAATTCTCAAATATTTACATAATTATAAGATTACGCTTGTTCACTGTACGTTTAGATAAAAAAGTCTATGATGGAACAATCATTAAGATTTATTTAAAAGGGAAGGCGGTAAGAAGCCTCCCACATCCTTTCTTGAAAAGTTAGAAAATCTGGGTTATATTGTCAAGAGTTGGCTAGGTAGCCATAAAGGCTTTACCTAAATTTAATAAAACAATTTTATTATTTATAAATTAGTACCTTTTATTGCATACAGATGTTTTGCACACCAAGCATTCTAGTGTTAAATAAACTAGGTTTGTTTGTAAAACATCGTGGTATAAATACAATACTTAGATCAAATGATGAGGAATTAGAAAATTACACTGACATTTCCCAAACCTAGTGATAAGAAAAGTTAAGTTTTAAAAATAAGAGTTTAATTACGCCAACCCCAAAACCCGTTTCCGCAAGAAGAAGAAGGAAGCACCATTATTTGTGACACAAAGAACCCGAATTCGTGACAATATTTTAAAAGTTGGGAGATTGTTGTCTATTTTTTATACCGTTGTAAATAAAATATTGTACGTAAACTATGTTATTATTCTACAATCAATGGCTGCGTTCAATGAAAACAGCAAAACTCATCGAAACCCATCGAAAGCTGTCAAATTACTACTGAACGCTATGATGAGTTTTGATTGAGAGATGTCGCGGCAATCATTTCTCATCAACGTTTTGAGAGGATTACTTTTGATTGATTTTTTAAAAGCGCGGGAATATACTTTTTGTGCGTATTTCTAACCTCAAATGGTGGTTGTGACAAGTGACAGATATTAGCCGTTCAGCAAGTTGCCAGCAAAACTTATCATTTGATGACTTTTGATTAGTTTTGCTGTTTCCATTGAACGCAGCCAATATATCCTCTGAAATCTTGTTTTTGCTTAATCCAATAGATTAATAGTAAAAAAATGTAAATATATTTTTTAATATATTCTTAATAATAATTTAAAATAAATATTTTCTTTATAAACATGACACTTAACTGAAAAGATAGATTCTATAAAAGTTTGACAGTTTCGAGAGGCAATATCGGTTTACCCACGAGCGCCATACAAGGTTTTATCCAATAAATAGCTTAGGAATTCATATTTTTATTAAAAAATTTTATGCCGTTGTAAATAAAATATTGTACGTATACTATGTTATTATTCTACAATCAATGGCTGCGTTCAATGAAAACAGCAAAACTCATCGAAACCCATCGAAAGCTGTCAAATTACTACTGAACGCTATGATGAGTTTTGATTGACAGATGTCGCGGCAAACATTTCTCATCAACGTTTTGAGAGGATTACTTTTGATTAATTTTTTAAAAGCGCGGGAATGTACTTTTTGTGCGTATTTCTAACCTCAAATGGTGGTTGTGACAAGTGACAGATATTAGCCGTTCAGCAGTTTGCTAGCAAAACTTATCATTTGATGACTTTTGATTAGTTTTGCTGTTTCCATTAAACGCAGCCAATATATCCTCTGAAATCTTGTTTTTGCTTAATCCAATAGATTAATAGTAAAAAAATGTAAATATATTTTTTAATGTATTCTTAACAATAATTTAAAATAATTATTTTCTTTATAAACATGACACTTAACTGAAAAGATAGATCCTATAAAAGTTTGACAAATGTTTGGATAAATCTTAAAACAAGTGAAAATACGGTTTCTGCTAATAAATTTTTTTATTTTTACTTTTATTCTTTTAGTATTATAAATACCAATTCTTTTATTAAAATCAATATCAAATCATTTACTTTTTTCCTAATAGATCGCCTGGTTTTATATTTTAAGAAAGATGATATTTATTCTGCAAATAACATAAAGATAAATCGTCAAAATCAGAGAAGCTTATGAAACCTTTAAAAATAATCAAGCTTGTGTAATGTAGAGAATTACAAGGAGATTATGTAGGTAATGTTATAACTTTGTTTTTAATGCAATTATATTTCTATCCAATACATACAGAAAATGAGACAATTACCAGCTTTATTTTAAATAGATAAACTCAATAATATCCCCCGAGTGGCTTTTACTTTATTGAGTGGATAATTATTTATTTTACCCACTCAACTGTCACTTGTCAAATTATTTTCTTGTAAATGTCATTAAAATTTTTAATAAAAATATGAATTCTTAAGCTATTTATTGGATAAAACCTTGTATGGCACTCTTGGGTACACCGATATTGCCCTCTCGACAACATTTTGTATACAACACACATTGCAGTATTTAATATCACAAGTAAAGTATTAAATAATAATGGTGGCGATATAAATAAGTGTGGGATGTCCCAAATTTTATGGCATAGATAATGACACATATGTTTCTCATATTTTTTTGTATTTTCGAATCGTCCTGTACTGTGAGTTAGTAAAAAGGTAGAAAAACTTGGGGTCTGTTAAATATATTTTCTGGTAACGGCGACAGAGCACATTAAAGGGTAGTTTCGTCAGAAAAACTGTTGTTTGTCTAAGTTCCAGGTGTAAGCAATAATAAAGAAAAAACTTTTTTGAAAGTCGGAGAAGTAGTTTGGCGGGAACGACATGGAAGGCGGTTTCAGGGGGCCGCAGGGATCGGGAGGCGGTTTCTGGCAGGACCGAGCATCAGTCAAAGCACGGTCCATTACGCAGGGCTAAGCGATAGCGGCTAATGGCTGAAAACCGGAGATGAATGGCTAGTTGAAAAGCTAGCCCCGCTTGCTGAAAATCATCGACCTGAAAGTCTTTCTCCCTGATGACGATATGTTAATTTCATGGGAAAATGCTATTAACGACTCTGCTTTAACATAATATATCGATGGCACTTTTTATACTCTTCACGGCACACACGCGGAAAAAATCAAATCTATAGGTATTCAAGAATAACACCGGCACACAAAAAAAAATCTCGAGTGCTACAGACCAGACTAGTCAATTCTTACGTATTTTGGGTCGCTGAATCTGAATTCGTGGGCAGATTTTAAAAGTTAGCGTTCGCTTTTTTTGTAACCTTAAAAAACATACTTTTTTGGTAAATTTTGTTTTGAAAATGATTCAGATGCAGAAGTTTAAATTACATAACAATTGACTATGCTTAAAATTCAAAATGGCGGATCCAATATGGCGGATCAAAAATGGCGGATTTTTTTTTTAATTGATCAGATTGGCTTAAAAATTTATACTCTGGGGTTTTTGGTGTGTCAAAATTCAAAATGGCGGATCCAATATGGCGGATTATATTTTTTAAAGTTTGGACTTTTTATACCCAAAACAGGTTGTAAAAATATTCACTGTGCGATTTTTAATTTACTATCTTGCTTGATGAAACAGACCATTGTAATTACTGTAAAAATTTTATGATTTTATACTGGCCCGTTTTTTTAATTTAATTTTGAAAAAAAATATATTAAAAATTTGGGAAAATGTAAATAATTTCTCTATTCTAATAAATCAACTTTTTAATAAACTATAAAAAAATTAAACTCTGTGGGAATTATATCGATAAAAAATGCAATATACTTTTCTCTGCGAAGAGTATGCAATGGAATGCGAGGAATTAAATAATCTCACAACTTTTCTTTACTTTTGCATTATTGAATTCCTGCAGATTCAACTCTGGCAAAATATATTACCGTTTTTTTCCTCCACTTCGACTCTTTGCAATAATGAAACGTAGACTTCGATAAATTATTACTTGGATTATACTATTTTAACGATAAATAAATCTATTTTTATCCTTCTTAATATTATCATGTTATTTCCCTTTAATGCCCTAAAAGAGTTAGAATAGTATTAGATTAGTAAAAATGCGCCTTATCTTGTATATCTCTTATAAAGTATACCATTTTCACGAAATAGTACAGTTGGACCCACAAAAAATGCAAGTTTTAAATATGCCAAAATGTCAATTTAATTAATTATTTTATAGTTTAAGTAAGATTTTAAGAAAGAGGTTAGAATAATTTGACATATTGTCAGTTTTTCGATTTAATCTCACGTTTACTCTGCAGATCTGTATTAAAAACATTTTTATTCAGAAAAAAAGTAAAATTTTGAGGTCCACCTGTAGTTCCCTGACCAATAGCTAGTTGTGGAGCAAACATGCAAAAACCGATAAATGTTATCCAATTTTGAGATATTAGCAGAAAACTTGTACAGCGTAATCCAAAAAAAATAAATAAAAATCCTAAAACTGGCGAAAACTGTTCATGGGTCATATAATTATCGGCTTTTGCTTGTATATGATGCGTTAAATCAAGAATGCGCTAAAAAATTAGTAAGAATCGATACTTAGGTCAAAATATGCAAAAAGTGGATTTATCGGTTTTTGCATGTTTGCACCACAGTTATAAGGGACTGTCCATATATTACGTAACGCAATTTTTCAAAAAAAATGACCCTCCCCCGTGTAACAAACTGTCACATTTACCAACACTTATATTCATAATCAATATCATACAGGGAAAAAATACTAGGTACCTCTTTTTACACTGAGTGTTACATATAACACGTATATTGTTTATGCACAGGTACATAAAATAGTACACACATTGGTGTTCTGTGAGTACACATTCCGCGCGAAAATGTATCATCGCCGATGATTCATCGGCAAGATCACGCAAGAACAGGGCCGTAATTTTTTTTTTAATATCAATGTCAACAGTTTTTTTACTGATTACAATATTATTTAAATATGCATAGTTTCGTCAATTTTTGTATGAAAAGGGGAATTATGGGCCACTAAATAGTAATTTATGTTGAAATAAAAATACATCTGCCAAGCTTAAACATTAAATTTATTAAATTCCGATACGTAATGTTTACCTAGACACACTCTAGGTCAAAATCACCTCACCTGTGTAGTGTCACATCAATGTTGATGTACATTTATATAAAGGTGTAAAATTTACACATTTATAGAGTGTATTTTTTTACACCTTTTCAATGTAATTTCTTTCAGTGTAGTAGTTTTATTAGAAGTGTTCCAGTAGTTTCAATGCCAAGAATATCTAACTCTCAGATCTTATTATCAGCGCTGCAGCGACTCCTGCTTCAATGATCAATCATCATGTCAAAATAAATGTCTGATATTCAAATCGTTGTTTGATAGTGTTTGACTTTCGCTAGATTTTCTGATGAAATTTTATGTTTAGAAAAGGACTCATATGGTGCGGAAGGATCTTAAAAAATGTAAAAACATCAAGTTAACTATGACAAAGATCCATGTTTATCGCTATATCATGACAGAAGCACGTTTGCTTGCAAACAAACATGAATGGATAACGTTTACCAATAAGACCTTCCTTACGACGCATTACTATGATCTTTTTTCATATTTTCTGATGTAGAATCACCCCTTAAAATTATTAACGCTAATTAAAATACACCGTGTATAAGGTGTAGTAAAGAAATATATTTTGTTTTTTTAAGAACACTCTAAAAATGACCTGGGTATCAGAAAAGGAAAAGGGAACCGCTTTCTGACCCTGTACATACATTGCGGTCCAAAAGTCACCCCCCCCCCTATTAACTTTTGAACGAGTTGAGATATCGATTTCAAATTTAGAACTCTTAAATAAGACAACTACTACTTAAGCATATATTTGATACTTTTATCTCTTAAAATGAGGGCAGGGGGGCAGGGGGGGAAATTTTTTTAAATGGAAAGGGGGGTCGTGTGATACATTATTTTAAAGCCTTTAAAATTCTCTATATAACCATACATTTTTAAATGTTTTAAACATGTTTTTTAAGCTTTTGATTTTTCAGTTTTTTGTGCTAAAAAAATAAATTTTTAAGTTTTTTTTTTGTTAATTTTTATTTATGTCAACTAAAATTAGTTGAAAAGTAAAATTTACTTTTTTTCATTATGAAATTAGGCATTTTTAAAAAATTGTTTGGATTTTTTAGAGAAATTTTGACAAAAATACTCATTTTCAACACTATTTTAAACCCAAAAAAAAATGTTTAAAAAAAATAAAAATATACAGTTAAATGGAGAATTTTATAAGCTTTAAAATGATGTATCACACGACCCACCTTTCCATTAAAAAAAATGTCGTCCCATGCCCCCCTGCCCACATTTTAAGAGCTAAAAGTATCAAATAAATGCTTAAAGATATTTTAAGTTGTCTTATTTAAGAGTTCTAAATTTGAAGTCGATATCTAAACTCGTTCAAAAGTTAAGAGGGGGGGGTGACTTTTGGACCGCTCTGTATGTAATACATATGTAAAAAATCTTAAAGATGATGATGAGCGCACAAGATGCGAAGAATCCTGCGAATAGATAATAAACGAAACGCGGCTCTGAAAGGACGGCATACACAACAAGGGTTAAATCGGTCCGCGCGCGGCCACGAATAAAGAGCCTCCGCCGAATCTCCTAGGGGGTGGGTAGACAAATGGGTGTCGCTGCATATGTAAAACGAGGAGCCCAGTCACCCTTTGTCTGTCATTTGTCACTGTCCGACCGGTCGGGGGCGGCACACGTCGTCATGGTAACACGCACACGGCCGTTGCGTTGACGGCATCGTCATATATTGCTACTCCAAGTACTTCAAAGGCCATAATCAGAGGAAACAACCGAAAATAGTACGGTTCCACCACACTGGCTTTCTTGCGAAAATATGCCGATAAGTTTCACATCTTGATTATTTTGCCCCGTGCCAAACGGTATGGCCTATGGACGGAAGTACATAAAATAATAGATATTTACGATACAAGTGAGTTAACACCATCATTAAGATGCGCGTGTGGAAGTTGTACAACGAATGCGTAGCACTTATTGTTTATCGAAACCGGACTTGTGATACATCAATCTTTTGGTAAGGTTGCGTAGATTCAATTTCTGGTCCTAAATCCCGCCTTGAGCCTAATTTCAGAGTAGCATTTGTCGTCAACCCCAGATATCAGTACGTGGCTTCTTACGTGTATTCCCGTTGGTTTTTCACACTTGCCGGGAATAAAAGGGATTTGTCCCGGGAAATTTTAAAACGCACATTCAATTTAAGAGCCAAGGAATAGATTTTGTGCAAAAATCACCCCGAAACTCGAAATTTTGGGGTAGTTCTACCTATTGAAAGTCAGGGTATCGTTTGGACAAATTTTGAACTTTAAAATTATTTATCTCTTTTAATATAAATCCCAGGAATTTGGGACCGCGACAGGCGAATAGGAAATTTTAAATTTTAGGGTACCCCCACCTTCTTCTTCTTCTTCTTCTTCTTCTTCTTTTTCTTCTTCTTCTTCTTCTTCCTTTTTTTTGCGTTATCCTATTGAGCCATATCCGCCAATTGTTTGGGTACCCCCCGCCTCCACCGTGGGGGCGTCCCAGAACCACTGCTCACAGACGTTTCATTTAAACATTATTCGCAATTCTTTGAAAAAGAGTGCTGTAATGAAAATGCGTGAGTTAAGAAGCTTAGCTCATGCAAAATCCGTGATTAAGCAGCTTTTTAACTTACGGGCGATATATTAATATATTTATCCACGGCCGTGATTAATAGGCTTATTAATCACGGGTCTGTAAAAATAAACCGTTTACAATTTAAAACGACCGTGGATTAAGTATAGAATTCTACTCGCGTATAATAGCTTTTAATCATTCGGGTGATTAGGTCACTCGCTTTTCGGCTCGTGTCCCAAAATTCACCCTCATTGATTAATAGCAATTATTATACGCTCATTGAATAATATACTATTATATCTTAATATTTATTAATCACATTGGCGCAGTCGATAATCATCTTTAATTTTTTTTGAACAATTTTTCTAAACTCTTGTTATCTTATTTGAAAAAAAAAACAAAGCTAACCCATGCAAAAAAAACTATTTTAAGGCCTTTCGTCTACTTTGAGCCTATTGAGTCCACTTTACATCAAGGCGATTAGATGTGAAAGGAAGAGTTATATTTTATCAATTTGTGTTTGTACTACACCAGATCATATTCATATCAATCCACGCCAGATTACCACGCGATCACATTTTTCTTCGCTTTATCTTAAGCTCCCACTTGGTATGTCCCAAATTGGGACTCCCAATCACTACATAGCACTATCGTCACACTAATGCCCTGCGTAGGTATATTTACTTTTTTCAATAATTTTGTAAGGTGTCTTTGGGATGCTATCTTCCCTCCGAATTTATATTCCTTCCAAAGCTGTGCCCAGCAATGAAATCTATTCCCTTAATTATTTTAAATTATTAGTATACTGCTGACATCTGTTAAAGACTCTGGGACATACGCATGCCACTAATTCGGTAATAGGTGGGAAGATATTATCCCAGTGGTCTACAAAAAACACTAACTTTACGTACCTGAGTCATAACATGAAAAAAAGTTGTTTTTTTTTTAATTCAATGAAAAAGGTTAAAATATAATTATTTCAGTATTAAGATATATGTATATTTACTTTATAAACCAAGCGTAAGAAAATATAGTTTATTTCATATTTAACCTAGTAACAGCAAGAAATGCCAAAAAAGTTATTGAACAGCATATTTAATAAATAAAAACCGTTTTGTTCTAAAAATACCCATTTTAATAAAACACACATTTTAAAATTTGCCTAACACAACGCCCTACCTATTGCCCCCTAAAGGGTTAATCATAACACACACTACAAAAAACAATGTGTAAATTTACATGCTAAATGAAAGGTAATATGTTGCCAAGCAGGTGCACGTAAAATTTACGAGATTTAACTTGCAATTTTGCATTTTTATAGTAATATTACATGTACATCATTGCAAAAAAACACTTTTATTAATTTTTTTATATTAATAATATATTAACGAAATGCGACCTGACCGATATAATAACGTTATTATATTAACGAAATGCGATCTAACCGAGTCAAAACAACTCCGGATATGGATTTAGCGACCCCAAAAACGTATAGAAATGTTTGTCTAATCTGGACCAGATGATCTGGTGGACAAGACCTTTCGTTCCTAAACTCAAAAAAGTGATGAAAAGTGTTTTAAGTTTCATTCCTTTTTTGAGGTAAGAAACGAAATTCGGTCTGACCGAGTCAAACCAACTGCGGATTTGGATTCAGCAACCCCGAAAACGTATAGAAATGTTTGTCTCTTCTGGTGAACAAGACCTTTTTTTCGTGTTTAAACACCGTGCACAGGACCACAAAAGGTTCCTTACCTCAAAATAGAAATGAAACTTTTCATTACTTTTTTGAATTTAGGAACGAAAGGTCTTGTCCACCAGACGAGACACGAGTTGGTTTGACTTTGTTAGAGATACAACCCCCAAAACTAAATACTTATGTTTTCTCCTCGTAAAATCAAATACTCCTATTTTTTAGAAATTTCAAATTGTGCATAGTTTGCGAGATATTTAGGGTGACTCGTTTTCAAAAGAACACCCTGTATATTCTCTTCCCATTCCAAACAATAATATTTATGCTTTACGTGATTCCCACTCATGGAAATTATATATGGGATACTAGCTATGCTGGACGTAAACAAACTTTGCCTACTAGCTTATCTACCCTTCCCTGGTCTAAGGTAAATTACCTTAGGTAATATCTGGTTTTGTAATAAATAATTATTATAATTAAATTATTATTATAATCATATATGTAAGTATCCAGACATAATATGGGAAAATCTTTGCTTATTCGTGATTCAAAAAACAATTTTTAATTATATATATATATATAAATAATATGATTATTTGTCGGATTCTAATCAAATCAACAACACAATAGCAGGTAATTATTCAGACATAATTTATAATTAAAACGATGTTTATTGTCTGAATAATTTATACTTTTTTACAATTATTTTAATAAATAAAATAACGTAACCTATAAACTTATTCGAGAAAATAAAAATAAATCGAATCGATATGGCCTTGAAATATTTATTCAGTTTTCAGTATGCACTTTAACGTTATTAAAGAATTTTATTAATAGAAATTTCCTTCAGGCTTTGGTTCCATAAATATATATTTATTTTAGTTTTTTTTTTCTTTCACACACATGTTCATCAATATCAACTCGTTAGGGTTACATTTATTTTTCTTATTTAAATTTCTTTACAGGCATGAAAACATTTTTAAAATAAAACTTAAATCTCACACCGTTACTGGCATTTAGTCATTTCTCAGTTTCTTCTGATGATCATTTTAAATTCCACTTTCTTTGAGAATTAAGAGGTGCCAAAGTATTGTAAAATGTGATGCTACTTACTGGTGCTTAGCCACGTGTGTTTTAATTATGTCTTCTTTTATTTAATATTTTTTTAAATATTTACCTTGTATTTGCCATATAATAATTATATAGTAATAATAGCTCACAAATAGATCACCTCTAGTACAATGTAGTAGCAGTACATAGGTACACAATTTAACATTTAGTGATGTGATCTGTTCTTTGTCCATAATACGTTTTATTACGCAGAATTCTTCTTGTGAGGTCTACTTTACTATAATTTCTATATAAATTATGCATCATACATTTTTGCGAATAATTTACATACATAAAATGATAAATATGAACATAAAACAATGCTCTGAATGTTGGGTCGAGTACTTAAAAGGAGGATGATAATGTCCTTACATGCTACTTAGGAATAAACTCGAGGAAAATAAAATAAAAAAGGAAAAGCCACGCACTTTAAGCATCCATCAAAAAAGAATATCGTAAATTTAACGGATCCATGAGGCATTTAATCTTAACATCAAAGTGAGTATATCTGTAAGTAACGATCTTCATCATAATATTTGATTCAACCACAAATGTATTTTTGTGGATTCATCTTTATGGTATCGTCGGGTATAACTTAGATCACCTAGTTTACGAGCTTAGTCTTCCATTCGTAGTGGCTACTAGTACATTTGCACTAGATGAGTACGTCCATGATGCTTTTATAGTACAATAACAACCGCCGAAGTGGGATATTAAACTGTTTTATAGTCCTGCAACGGGCCAGGAGCGAGCCTCCAAAATAAGGTACGGGTGTCGCCACCTCGTGAGGGATGGAAAAAGTTTTTAGCATCGCTATCTCTCTTTAGAACTAGCTTTAGACTAGAGATGGATGTTAAATATATCACAAGTAGAGAAAATAAAGGTATAACAATTGGCGCCCAACAAAAAAGTATAATTTTTTCAATTCATAATATTAAAGGGTTTTTCACAATAAAATACGATTTTTATGTTACGTCCACAGATGGCAGGTAATAAATTTCTTGGATTTAAAAAATTCGTTATTTTTCTAAAAAAAAAAAAGATAAAAAAGTTATTCAACATGCGCCCAACGTATGAAAAAGATATATTTTGCAGGATGGTTGGCTTCCATATTTCAAAAAAAAAATTATAATTTTTTAGCCATTTTTAAAAGCGTTTGCCTTCAAAACTGACAACAATATCAACAATAAAACAATATTAAAAAAATATATATTCCAATTAGCAGAAAAATACTCGATATCTTCCTGTTTTTTATTATAATATTTTATGTTCTTCATAATGTCAGGTTTTTGACATTTACCTTATTTTTTAAGGACAAACATTATTTTGGAAACAACCCCATCTCTATCTTTATATATAAAGGATTCAGGAGATAGCGATTGATCGTAAAACGTTTTTTATAATTTGATGTTAATGCATTTACATACTATAAAATATTTAACTGCTCTTGGATAGTCACGAGTGATATAAGCTGTGATTTTTATTACACTCTTCGCAGAATTCAGAACGTGGAGTTTAATATTTTACTTAAAACAATTCTAGGATCAAAATTTTCAATAGCAAAATACTACTACTAATGAAGTTGTTGGCGACCCTGGTAGAAAAGTACACAAATCTAACTTAACATAACATTAGATTAGAGACATTTTTATGTTTAGTCTCAAACGTTATACAAAAACGTTATAAAATATATAAATCTAACCTTAACAACTAACGTTTGACAAAAACGTTATAAAATACATTAATCTAACGTTAGTTTCCCAACTAAATTATAACCTTTTTCTAACCTTATTCTAACTTTAAATATTTTTTAAATTTCCATTATTAATACGTAAGTTATATTAGAAAATACTCATTTTAGACAGCTATGTGTCTAGGTTTGATAATTATTTATTATTTCTATAATAAGTTTAAAAAAATAACCCCGCAAAAGTCAAAATTATAGTAAGTCTGGCAACGCTGTATTAGAATTGAAAAAATATTATAAGATTCTGAATGTATAAATAAATATTAACTAACTAAATTTATAGTTTTTCTGAGAGGTAAACGTATTTATCGAAGTATAACAGCATATTACACGAAAAATATTTAGGGCCACCTAAAAAGATGGATATTTTATAAATAAATGTAACGAAATTATATTTAAAAATATTATGATTGCTAAAATATATTAAGATTTATTTATATGAATAAATTTGTCTCCAGCTGCCATTTTATGATACAGGTAGAAATTTCCTAGTTGGCCACGCCCTCTCCGAAAGTTAGAAATTAAAGGTATTTATAACGTATTTCCAACTGAAAAATCTAACGTTAGATTAACGTTTGTAACTAATGTTTGATTCTAACGTTAAAAAGCGGGACATTTGCACATATTTTATAACGTACTTTTATACAGTTTTCTAACGTTAGAAAAACGTTATTCTAACGTTAAATTTCTACTAGAGGACTTTCAAAATTACATTTTTTCTATTCCCAAAGAAAGAAAAGAAAATTTTTAAATTAATAAATCTTTGACCATTTCCACATCTTCACTCCAAAAAAACTAATGATAATGCAATATATAATGTATATTATTACATACTAACTTACCAGATTTAAACAATTACTAAACTAAATAATAGTAATAATATACTATGGGCTATTTTCTTAAACCTACGGACCTAATTATTCAACCGTTTCCGGCTCTTCAGTCACAGCAACTATATTTAAACAATAATAGCCATTATTTTAATCGATACTCTTGGTTTCAAAACCAACAATTTTTATTTTATTATTACAGCCATTTCTTCAGTGGTTGGTAATATTTTTGGTAATTAAAAAAACAAGATAAATAAAAATATGGATTTGTCATCAATGGAGCTCTCTACAACTAGAATTATGAAACAAAAGACGTCTACCCTATCTCTATCTCATTTGTGCTACACTTTCCAGCCAACCAAATAAATACTGTTTTTGTTTTTCATACAACAAATACAGTATTTATTTGGTTGGCCGGAAAGTGTACAGTGAGCGGCACGAACGAACATAGCTAATGTGAATCTGTAGAATAAGATAATTCTACTAAAATTTAGATGGCGCCAGTAATTTCTTTAATAAAATAAATATAGTTACACTTCGCCCGGCCAAGTAAATATTGTATTTGTTCAACAAAGAACAAATACAGAATTTGTTTGGTTGGGTGGAAGTGGGAGTGTATGTATGTCTTCTATCCTTTTTGGGTAGAACTTTTGTCCCTGTCTAATCTAACGGGAGAAATCTCCATTGTCTAAATAAAATTGCTGTGGTTAAAGAGCCGGCAACGGTTTAACCCATACCTGGGTAAAAAATGATAAAAGTTGGTATACACCAAACGAAGCAATAAATAACTTTAAGGCTAGTTTTTTATTTATAATGTGCTATATATCGCCGATAAAATGCCATTAAAATTAATGAAAAAATATTAAAAACTGTAAAATGTTTTCCTTTTATGCACAAATAACGACTTGAAAAAAAAAAATAAACCAAGCGCACTTACAGATCTTTCTTCCGGCTATAATAATAAAACATACGGCCGTAATTGCTTATAGGATATTAAAAGAGGCTTAACTTCAGTTTATACGATTGTTTGCTTAGCACTAAACAGTTTTAGCAAAAACTAATAAAGAATTCGTTTTAAGCCTAAGGGCATATCCACAGGCTCGCATAACAACATAGTACATAATAATGCGATGCCGTGATTGGCTTGATGTACTGCCATGTATCTTGTAAGCCAGTCACGGCATCGCATTCTTATGTTTTATGTTCTTATGTAAGCTTCTGGGTAGGCCTTTAACCACAGGCTTGAATAACCAAACATAACGCATAATACATAATGACATACATGTTTGTTTAACCTCGTAATATTCTACTTAATTAAGCATCCCCTGTCCAGGACTTGTGTCGGCTAGTAGTAGAGAGAACCACCGGCTTTAACTGACTTTCGAACCAGTTTATAGGGAGTGCCCGTTTCACTTATCGCCTTCGCCAAATTTCAATTATTAATTAACTGAAAAAGGGCAAATTGGCGGTAGGGACAATCGAACTCACGCTAGTCGGCCTGCTATGTACACGCGCTACCCACTACACTGTGCCTCCCATGTTCGTCCTGTTCTTCTATCGTCTATCAACCAGTCTTGTGCGCTTATGTCGCTTGGCTTATGTATAATAATAACGAATGAATAGTCTTATGTAATATGCCCTATGCAAATTATGTCATTATGTTATTATGCGTTATGTTTGGTTATGCAAGTCTGTGGATACGGCTTTAATACATGTCTAAATAGATCGATGCTTCTTTAAAATACCAACATCTAACCAATGGTCAGATACATCTAACCAATGGTTAGTAACCATAGACAATATAAATCTGGAAAAAAGTTAAATGGAACCCTATTCAAAATTTTATAGCAGTAACTGTATTTAATGGAGCTCTTTACAACTACAATTATGAAACAAAAGACGTCTACCCTATCTCTATCTCATTTGTGCTACACTTTCCAGCCAACCAAATAAATACTGTATTTGTTTTTCATACAACAAATACAGTATTTATTTGGTTGGCCGGAAAGTGTAGCACTTAGCGACACGAACGAACATACCTAATACATAATAAGATAATTCTACTAACATTTAGATGGCGCCAGTAATTTCTTTAATAAAATAAATATAATTACACTTTTCGCCCGGCCAAGTAAATATTGTATTTGTTCAACAAAGAACAAATACAGAATTTGTTTGGTTGGGTGGAAGTGGGAGTGTATGTATGTCTTCTATCCTTTTTGGGTAGAACTTTTGTCCCTGTCTAATCTAACGGGAGAAATCGCCATTGCAAAAAATAGTTAAAATAAGATGCTCTCTATACATTATAAATAAAACTGGTTAATAAATCGGTTATTACGATAACCAACAAAAACTTAAATATGCAGCCCTATTAAAATAGTATAAGTAATTAGCTAAAGTATTTCAACCATGGAGGTACATAAATATTCATATAAAACAAATTAATTATCGTAATAAAATATTGCAAAAAAAAATGTTAATGAGCGTTATATATTTCTACCAGGGGTTTAAATTAAGTACGATTAAGCCTTTTTGGACTAATAGGTAAACTTAAAATTTAACTATTTAAGAATGTCATTCAAAACAAAATCAGGAAAAAAGATTTTTTTATATCATATTATATATATAATGTATACAGAGCGGTCCAAAAGTCACCCCCCCCCCTTTTAACTTTTGAACGAGTTGAGATATTGACTTCAAATTTAGAACTCTTAAATTAGACAACTTAAACTATCTTTTAGCACATATTTGATAATTTCAGCTCTTAAAATGTGGGCAGGGGGGCATGGGGGGACATGTTTTTAAATGGAAAGGGGGGTCGTGTGATACATCATTTTAAAGCTTATAAAATTCTCTATTTAAACTAACATTTTTAAATTTTTTAAAAATGTTTTTTAAGGTTTTGATATTTCAATTTTTTGTGCTAAAACATTCGATTTTTTAAGTTTTTTTTATAAATTTTTATTTATGTCAACTAAAATTAGTTTAAAAGTATAATTAACATTTTTTTTTATGATGAAATTAGGGATTTTTAAAAAATTATTTGTTTTTTTTTAGAGGAATTTTGACAATAATACCCATTTTCAGCCCCATTTTAAACCCAATTTTTTTTTTTTAATTAAAAATATGGAGTTAAATGAAGAATTTTATAAGCTTTAAAATGATGTATTACACGACCCCCCTTTCCATTTAAAAAAATGTGCCCCCATGCCCCCCTGGCCACATTTTAAGAGCTGAAAGTATTAAATATATGCTAAAAGATAGTTTAAGTTGTCTTATTTAAAAGTTACATATTTGAAGTCGATATCTCACCTGGTTCAAAAGTTAAGAGGGGGGGGTGACTTTTGGACCGCTCTGTATATTTTTTTATTTTAAACATTGTAAATTGATCGTTCTTAGGTTCCCACCTGGTTTATATTATGCATATATTATATATTGTGTATATATTTATGATGATATTTGAAGTTTCAATTGAAGAGTTGGAGATATTCATCGATCTGATGGTACAGTAAACTTTTTCAGTTTACTTTGAGCGATAGCGGCATCTCCGGGGGTAAAATTGTAAGTCTGATAGCTTCATAGACAATATTTCTTGGCTGTCCCCACATAACCGGCAGATTCCGCTGGTAGATGCTAATAAATCGCGGAGTTTCACTAATGAGTTGCTACCGCACACAGGCAGAGTTTCTCGAAAACAGAGCAAAGTAATTTTCTAAAAATATTTGGGTACATATCTTGACTATCATTTGACGTGGGACAAACAAATCTTTTTAATGAGCTGAGATTTATTTTATTTTCAATTCATTTGGTACTTTCCCTATAATTTATATTCCATGCCTTCACGAACTGGCAAGATAAGGTAAATAAATAAAATAAAATTTTTGTAAAAGAGATTTTAAATTTGAACTTAATCGTTGTAAGTCCTACTACTATCTGTTGAATGATTATCTTTAATTTGTTTGAGCAAAACTTTGAGCGCAAAAATTTTATGTCAGGTTTTCGGAATTTTTTTCCGGTGTGTATCGTTGAGAATTGTCCTGATGTGGGTCTTTTTTGCGTCCACTTTCATAAAGATTCCATCGTTATATGCGTGGTTTTTTCGAGTTCTGGTTCTTGTTAAGGAAGGCTGTAAAATTATAATAGAGATCTTATAGTTTTTTGCCGGCCTAAGGATGCTACCAATGCTCGTTGACTTATGTTATGCTTTCGAGTTTATTGTCGGTAAGGCTTTTTATACAACAATAATATCTATGCAACCGTGTCGCATGTCACAGAATACTAATGCCATATAGAATGAATAATTCCAATCGGACCCGTTATAAGACAGGTTTAAGGCTGTTTTCTTCTTTATTTCTGATCATCTTTTGTTTTGCAATCATAATTCCCTCGATTGTGCTCCATTATATTTATTGTAATGACTTCGTGCTTTTTGTCGAATACAATTTTATTAAGCATTGTCGATATATGAAAAGCAATGTTTTATTTTAACCAATTCATCCTATTCATTCAGTTTTTTAATTAACTTGTTTCTTTCAACTTGAATAAATTAAATACAAAAGCAGACATTGCGATGCAGACTGGCTTGATCCCTAATCGACCAGTTGTTATTATTATTACGTGTTGGTAACTAGATGCTTAATCAAGATTTGACCAATATCTATAGGTTTTATAATGAGTAAATGATAAAGGTAATACAGTCGCTTACGCACTGTTTATTTAAGAATTGGTTTATACAATTTTTTTTACAGTCAATGAATGATAGATCAATGCAAATAACTTACTAACTCGTCCAGTCCCCTTTGGCGTCGTTTGATCGCCTGGCATCGTCGAAGCATACTTTGACGAGATTTTCTGCATATTTCTACGGCAAAGACCTCCAAATTGTCCAAATCTCGCGAGAGCTGCTCTAATGTGTATACCTTTTTCCAGCCAAACTTGTGCTTGATGGGGTTTGCGTCGGGCGACTGAGACGGCTAATCTCGATCGATGTTTTCCTTGGCCCACGCGAGTCGTTTTTTTCTGTTTTTCACTCAACAAAGGTTTCTTTATTGTACTTCACTACTATAAGTCTGAGCCCGGAGATGAGTACGAATTGTTTCAAACCTTTCTGCATCAGTTTTTTCGCTTCTAAGCTCACGGTTAATTGAGGATTCTGCGAAAACATGTTTAAAATAATTTTTCGTGCTTAGCCGACTCTTTTCCTGTTGAGCCACGATCTAGTAAGCCATCAACATTTTCCGTTTCCGAGTATCGTTTCATTTATTTGTTGGCGAATGTCCTTGACTTGCCCATATACTTCGCAGCCGCTGTAGGCGTCATTTTCGGACCTTTCGAATGCGAATAGACGAAGACAGCCTTGGACTGTGACGGGTAGGTGGCACTCATGTTTTAAAACATGTTCGCCAAAAAAAAGGTTCAGAAAGAGTCTCTATGTACAAAGCATTTTCCGTCGGGAAGTAAGCTATATACTCGAAAAAAAAGTAAACATAAAATAACATAAGGTTCATAAAATGGTTTAGGTCCGTGGCATTTTTAATGCACGTTACTGTACACCCTAAATTGTGGCGATTTGCCTTTTGGAAACAAGTGAACAGATAACAGTGACCACATCAATAGATGGCACCATACTTTTATATCTATCTAACGTTTAATATTAACAACATACAGGATACACAGTGCTGATGATTCCCAAAAAGGATGAAATGGTGCTATTCACGGCCTCTGGATAGATTCAAAAAAATTAAAATAAACTAATTGTCCTTTGTATTACTAGTATACATGCAAAACCTTGTGCTCTAGCTTAAAGGGTACCTAGCCGAGTTCCTTTTCGGATCTATGTTCCTATGCTTGTTATTCATGTTTTGTGTTGTAGAATCATTCCCATTATTATATACCAAAAGACTGAAAACACCGTGTATAAGTATAATAAAAACGATAGGTATTATTTATGTTATTTTGATAGTAATAAATATAATTTAGGTGGAAAAAATCTTGGGGGCTATATTTATCTCACCCTTGTATCTTTTTCGCACCCCTACACATAATATCAATAAAAATATAAATATGATATTCTTCCAGGCACCTTCCTACAAGCCGAAATGGCAGATTGCATTTTCGCTGAGGTGTTTTATGTGAGATGGGAGTAATTGGTTCTGCCTCCAACAATATGAAAAAGCAATCCAAAATTAAGAGATAATAATAATTTAAAAGATACTAATATAAGAATAAAATATTTTTAAAAAGCTTGAATTAAACTACACTGTAAAAAAATGAGGGTAAAATTAGAGAGTGATTTTTTAAATAATATATTCTTTTTAATAATTTGCATACCTGTATCTGGGAAATGCCAAACCTAAGTATCCCTAAAACCCTACCTGCAGCGCTTAACTTGATTTCCAATAGTCTAATATCACAATATTTGTTAATAGATTTTATTAAATATTTGCATATGAAATTTTGGAAAATACGATGCCTTAAGATTTCTAAAATTTTCGCCTGCGGCGCTAAATATTGTGTCTGAGCATTCAAAAAAATCGTTATACCACTCAACCTGTTACATATTAAACTAGACCTCGCAATGTCCCATGGCATAGGCGTCGCGATGCTTTAATAAATTTTTTCGACGACTGGAATATTGTAAAAATTAAATTGCGATGCGTCGCGACGTCTTGGGGTCTAGTTTATGACAAAATATAGTCAATGATCTGTATTGCGTGCTTTTTATAGATCTTAAGTATCTGGATTAGTTTTTAAATAATTAGCCCTGGGTGTTTTAACTGAAACGCTCTGTATATACTTAATTTAGGTAAATATTTCTCTGTGTGTATTATATCGCTGTAAACAAATGAACTTTGATGATCTACCTGATATGACTGAATGCTCAATAAAAACAAAAGTAAACTTAAGCATACGTTTGCTACACAGTTCAACACGACTTTTTGCCTTGGATTGAATTAGGTTTTTAATAATTACGACTCGCTGAATCTTCTAAAATCCCATCCGCTCCAGGCGGTTTTTTAAAGTACAGGTCCTCACATCAAGCTTGTTTCTATTTGGTTTCGTAAAAAATTAAACTCGGATCTTTCAAAAACCCTAGTACAATTGATCTTGGACAAGTTTCTTGACCACAGTACTTGACAAAGTTCTTTGTAAAGAATTGGACAATTCTTGAGCAAGAGAATGAATCAAGATTCTGTATCTTGGGCAAGACTTTAGCAAGATTCTGGAAGCAGAGCGTTCAGCAATACTTTGTCAAGTCTGTTCGTCAAGTCTGTAGCAAGAATTTGACAAGATTCTTGGTCAAGAATCATGACCTACTCTTGCGCGAAAAACGCTAGAGTCCATGAGCGCGCACCTCTCCCTTGTCAATTTTTCTTGCTACATTCTAGCTCAAAAATCTTGATGAAGTATCTGTAGCAATTCTTTGACAATTCTTGAGCATGAATCTGTCGACAGTATCTTGCGCCAGAATTGTCAAAATCTGGATGCAGTTACTTGATCAAGAATCTTGAGCCAGACTTGCTCAAGACTTGACAAAAATTGTTACTAGGGAATGTGATGTGGTTTAGGAGAAAAAAAGATGTTTGTATATGCTTTTTTTTTCGAAAACCGAAATCGATAGAACAACTCTGTAAACGGATTTGGAATTTATACACGAAATTTAACTATACACTGATAAAACAGTTTATTTGTGTCAACAAAATATTTGGTTGGATATGTCCAGTTGAATTATTTGGTTGTGACAAATAAATTTTATTTCTGTCAAATAAACTATTTTGTTCCCATTAATAAATCATTTTGAAATTAAAATATTTGTTTACATGAACTAAATATTTATTTGACTCAAATAAAATTTGTTACTCACAACCAAATAATTTAATTGGCCATATCCAAATAAATCCTTTTTGACGGCACATCAAGCCAATCACGGCGTCGTAGTGTTCTGTATTATGCTAGTTATACAAGCCTGTGGATAGGCACTAACTGCCACAGTCCATAAAAGTACGTGTGTAGTGCGAGAGTTCTGTCTGTACCCAGTATAACGCGCAGAATCGTACTCTACGTAACAAGTCAAAGCCAAGCTTTATAGTATAGTAAATTCAACTTCAAGATGCAGTGGGTGTAAACAAACGCACGTGAATACAACGGATTTAGTGACAGGGTAGGATTCAAAACAAAATAGTTCTATATGATGGTCCATTGCAATGCATTATACGCTTCATTGCAAGTGCTCACGTACTGACCTGTTTAATTTTCTACATCCCTACTCTAGCAACATTCGAGTGTTTTAAACAAAAAAACCACGCACCCACTGCCGTCGTGCGCGACTCTTTTGTATACATCCACTGCATCTTGGACTTGAATTTACTATAGTCCCATTTTGTTCTCGAACATCCCCATGGATTATTTATCTAGAATGTATGTGGTGATGGTTATGATTAATCTAGAGCCCTTTCTAACAATATCCATCCACTATAAAAACTGGTTCGAAAGTCAGTATAAGCCGGTGGTTCCCTCTACTACTAGCCTACACAAGTCCCGGACTTAGGGGATGCTTAATTAAGTAGAATAGTACGAGGTTAAACAAACATGTAATTTAATAAAAGGTAAAATAAAATTACACGAACTTATTGTTTGCTCTCACTATTCTTTGTAACTTAAATTCCTGTCTTTATTTCATTTTGTTGTCCTGTGTTAGCGACGGCGGTCAAGGGGACAGGGGCGAGCCTATTTCACTATACCATCCATTTTAGCCACGATTATAATTATTTCCTATCACGAATATCCTAGCAACTAGCTATTCGCTACGTTCTTGGGCCAATCGTCATTAGTCGACCCACAAACCATTAAACTTAAACGGTGGGCAGGTTGGTACCTCAGAACTGATTCTAATTTTACGTTACATGTCTACTTTTATATCGTGCTGCTATGGTATTATATGGTAGAATGGTAATTACGTTTTGCCACCCCTTCAATTATACTAACTCGTGGCTATAAATTATAAAGTTGGAATCGAAGTTTCTCATAGTACACTGTAAAAATTCTTTCTATGCTACACTGTAAGCACAATCAGACTCCCAGTTATTGAATCTTGTTCTTGTAAATATCAAATTATAAGATTTCGTGATTTTATAAAGAAATATTCACCATATTTATCCTTCAACCAATCTCGCCAAGAATCAGGTACGTTGCTTAGCCAATTAGGCATTATTAAATCGAAGAAATCCCTGGTAATCGTGATTTTTCCGTTTTCGTCAGGTAAAGCTTCGGTTTCCTCCAAAAGTCGCAGTCGCTGACGACCGGGTAGTCGCGACCAGGTCGTCACGACCCTACCTGTTCTCCTCGGTCTCGCCAGTCGCTATTCTGTTAGCTGGCCATTTTATAAACAGCTCTTTTTTTGTTTGCGAGTTTATGCCTTTCAATCATTATGAATATCTCTAAAAAGTCGGTTCTTTACATGTTTATGAATTATCAAGCGGAAGAGGAGAATCATCTTCTCTTATTAACATTACATCATGAAGAAATAATGGTAAAAGTTGATGTTTCGGCTAAGAGAGGTAGAGGGATTTCAAGCAATTCTAATTGAGTGAAACAGTGAGACACTTGTCACAGCGCAAAACCACCTGTTTCACTCAAATTCGTGACGAAATAGTTGTGCGTCTGCTCCCAGAGCGGTCAGGCGACCGGCGACCAAACGAACGGCGACCGGTAGTTAGTAGTAACAACTCGGCAGCAGCTAGGAAAACGGGGACATTTAAAACGCATTGGAGATATCTCAACGACTCGGTCTCGGCTACCCGGTCGCAGTCGTCAGCGACTGCGACTTTTGGAGGAAACCGAAGCTTAACTAAGGAAATACCTGTTTCAACAATAAGTCTATTAAAAGTACTGTCAAATTAGCTTATGAATTTGTTATTTGCGCGTAATAAAAGCAAATTTTTAAAACCCTAATTTCTGAAAATACTAGACGTAGATATTTTATCGTATAGGTAAATTTATTTTCAACAAGTTTGGATGTTGTCCTTATAAAAAAAATTAGAATAAAAAATATAGAAAAAAAACTGATCCAGCATTTCCCGTTGGTCCCTCCCCCACACAAATCTAAAATGAATTTTAAACTTGAATTTTTTACCGTGTATCAAGCTCAAATAATAATTATTTTTTAAAAAGCACCAAGGTAATTGTGGATAAGGAATATCTTATAGAACCACATTATTAGAGAAAAGTATACGTTTTGACGATACCGAGCAAAGGATTTATGTAAATTTAATACAATCTCAAAATGATTACATTTTGGGAAAACATGTTTTCAATACCTCTTACATTTTTTTTTTTGATTCATTTCAATTCATTGTAACAGTATACCTGCATATTCCAATTCAAAATAAAAGTAAAAATGTGGTAAATTATTTCGACTCGCAGAATTTGTCAGTAGCGTCAACTGGGGAAATTTTGATCATCACTTTTTTAACTCAGAAGAAGCCAAATTAAAAAATAAGTGATTTAGGGGAAGAGGAGGATGGTTTCATCATAATCATCATCATCATCAGAAGCGGTGTGGTTAATACCAAGTAATAGCCACGGCACTCAGACCTGAGATCCATTGTGCATGCCGCAGTCATCTAGATGACACATCATTTGATTAGGATGATATTCCATGGGGGCAGGCATCTAAAAAGGCGATGATCTGCCCCAATGAAAGTTCGACTAAATCGTTAGGTTGCACTGATGGTGAACCTAAAAATCGCAGTCTTTTTGTGAGAAGACAGGACATTGTCCCAAAATGTGGGACACAGTTTCTTTATCATAGTCGCAGAATCTACAGCGTTTGCTTTGGACAATTTTCATTTTATAAAGAAGATTGTTGAAAGTACCATGACCAGTTAGAAAACTGGTAATAGTTCCGAGTTTTTTCTTATTTAATCGAATAAGTGTTTTTGTATTGGAAAATGGGGGCTCTTTGATAAGCAATTTTGCTTGAACCTGTTGGGAAGCCCAGTGTTGAATAAAACTTCGATTAAGCCAGGTTTTTATATCCCTTTTAATGACGCAGTTCGACAACCCAAGCGAAGGCTCAGGTCCAATAAATGGACTGGCTGAACCCTCCCTAGCAAGCTGGTCGGCTGATTCATTACCGGGGATATCGCTGTGGCCGGGTACCCAGATTAGTCTAAGACAGTTGTTAGTTGCAAGTCTGTTTAGGACTTGTTTACAGTCGGCCACAGATCTCGATGTTATCCTGCAAGAGCCCAGGTAGCAAAATAACATGACATTCACGTGAAAGTCACGTTAATATGTGACATGTGATGTTAAGATTGTACTCTCATTTAACAAGAATGTAGCATGGTGGGGATGTCCTAAGTCCGCCCCTAATAACATCACACAATGACATCCCGAAAATAACGTGTTTGTGACATCATAAATCCACATTCCTGTTATATCTAATATCTTATGGATGCCGTTACTGGTACTTTAATATTTAAATATTTTAAGATATTAGCTTTTTCTAAATTGAAACCATTAAAAACGCTATAACCCTATAAAATAAATCGGATTTAAAATCAATCAGTAATTGAAACAATCACAGATTGAAACAGATAGATTCTAAATACGAAATTGCAGATTAAGCGGAGAATATATTCCTTTAATCCGTGTCCGTGGTCTTGAGAAGCCCGGCAGAGACCCCTACCCATTGGAAATCGTATAATGTGTATACAATTTCCTTATAATAATTTACTCTATCAAGATCATCTTATATCGATTTTTTTGCTTCGAACGTCGGTGAGAAGCAAAATAACATGACATTCACGTGAAAGCCACGTTAATATGTGACATGCGATATATTCACATTTCGCTAGGTTTGGACATGTCTCGCGTGTTACGTTGCAAATGTGATGTTAAATACATGTTATTTTTCAATATTATGTGATGTTATGATTTAGTTTAAAAATACACCCAAAAGTGATGTTAATTTCTTGTAATATAACATCCCTTGCTACCTGGGAGGATAAGGCAACGAGAGCAGCCTTACTGTCGCTACAAATGTAAATGTGTTTATTAGGAGGATGGTTTAACCAAGGGGCAAATTCAACCAGTCGATCTAACTTCCAAGACTATTTGACTTAACGCCCACATAACACTCTTCCTTGCAAAGTCTACTTTCATGAGTAACATGGCCGATCTATCTCATTTAGTGTCAGAGTAAAACCATTGAGTTAGAGAGGGGAAAGTGCCATTCGACCAGGCTGCGCGTGGACAAACTGTGCCGACAAGCGAGCTTTGTTTTGCAAGTTTGAGTTTGCGCAGTTACTTCGACTTTGGTTTTTAAACTACAGTGGGTTAGGCTAAATGTGACACCCAGGGTAATTGTGACATGTCCTGTTATAATTCTTCTAAACAAGTTTAAATCAAATCGAAATTTTACGCGAAATATTTAATACTGTCAAAAACCTAATGCCAGAGTTGGATTGGATATAAACTAGTTTAGAAGAATTATAACAGGACATGTCACAATTACCCTGGGTGTCACATTTAGCCTAACCCACTGTAACCTAAAATTTAGTTCACATGTGTTTTTCAACGAATTAGAGTGGGGGAAACAGAAATTCTGTCTGACCGAGTGGCTATTTTTGTGTATTTCGAAGTGCGCAAGACCGTTAGTACGGAATTTTAGAGAGAGATAGATAGATGCGCGAATCAAAATCGGCACAAGAAATTTCAACGGCTTTGGCACTCTCCCCACTCTACCTCAATGAGTAAAACAAAAAAAAATGAGGTTTTTGCGATTTTATGTAAAAATTTTAGTACTTTTTATTTTGTTGGTAGAGCCTTTGTGTTTAATATATTCCTTACGTTACAAGGTTCACTATTTTACAAAATTATAACAATTTGTTAACCTGATGTTATTTTAATCTTGAAACAAGAAATTTTGCCGTGAATAATTTTTATGTGCAATAGGGATCTTCCCCTCGTAGAACTTGATTTTTCCTGAAATTTTTAAATCGATCGGATTATTCGTTCTCGAGTTATCGTGTTCACAAAAATCGTGACATCAGACGGACATACGGACATTTGAAAAAATAAATAAAAGTTGCTTATTTTTTCATAAAACAAATTTATATCCAAGAATTTTTTGTTTAGTACGATTTTTGAATTTTTTTGAAAACTCAAAACTACCGTATAATACTATTCTAGCGCAGGCGCTGTGAATAGTATAATAATAGTGCTTTGTATTAAGTTATTTAACTTAGAAATAGCAAACCATGTTATCAGATTTTTAAAATAAACAGGTACAGTAATAAATTAAATTCTGAACTACACTTAATTAAGCAACATTCTCATAATATTCTTAGTCACTAATGGCCTAGTCTACCTACAACCCATTGTTGGGTTGTCGTGTTTTTTTTTATTTTTAATGTGAAAATATTTACATTACCTTAATGAAGAAAAAAACAAACATTTTTAACACCTACTAATAATTTAATAGAAATATTTTAAATGTGTCACAGATTCGACACTGAATGATATCATATGTATATTCAGTTTTTGTTTTTTTTTTAACGCTCTTCCTCAATTTCTACAAACATTTTGAATAACTAATCAAATCTCCGTATTCAATCTAAATTTTTGAAATATTGTTCCGCAGTCGTTCTGTTTTTGTCACAGGGTTACTTGAGATTATTTCACTATAGAAAATATACGTTCTGGGACTACCGCTACATCATGTAGCCTACGTGCAGTGATAGTTCCACTTCTACTTATCTAAAAGCTTAAAAGAAGTCTTTAGGCTTCTTTTAGTATGTTCTGATTTTTTTACTTTTAAAAGATGTTGTACACAGTACCTACTAGAATTTTGCATTAAGTTGAATTAACTGTTTTATTTTTTGGAATACGCCCCGAACAAAATAATAGTAGTTTATGATACAAGGACGAAAAATTGTGTTTTTAGGGCGATTGCCATCCAAGCTCGGAGAGCGAGGTTGGCAACCGTAATCACCCTGAAAAAAGTTTTCGTCCCTGTATCATACACTATTTTTTATTCGATTTTAATATATTAATAAATACAATTGTATTTTACAATTGAATAAAATAGTAATTATATACCAAGGTAGAGAAGACATTTTTTATATCAGAGCGTATTAAATCCTGAGCTGCGTAGTAGCGAGGGATTTAGGAGTGCGAGGCTATATCAGTCTTCTCTACCGTAGTTTTTTTCACTACTAGCACTATTTGATTATTTTTATTCAAATAATAAAATAAATTATTAACAGAAATGATATATTCCTTCAAATTTTCATAAAAATGAAGTAGCCTTGATCAATGACATTTGCTCAAATAAATACTTTGAACTGACGTTTAAAATTTAGTTTTTTTTATTTTTTTCAAAATATTTAGCTTATTATTGATTGTATTAATTGGTAATAATTATAATTAATTATATTTAATAAATAAAAAGTTATTTAAAGCTGTTTTCTTGGGTTTAATTATTAAAAATTGCACAAAGAACTGAAACATCTAAAGTGACAGAAATCAATTGTTTATTAAATTAACTCCTACTAGGAGAGAAATAGTTATTTATGGCAGTAGTGGGTAAAGTAAGATATTGCCCATGAGAAAATTAACCTGCGAGGCGTCAGCCAAGCAGGTTAATTTTCGAGAGGGCAATATCGGTTTACCCATGAGTGCCATACAAGGTTTTATCCAATAAATTACGAATTCATATTTTGACATTTACAAGAAAATAATTTGACAAGTGACAGTTGAGTGGGTAAAATAAATAATTATCCACTCAATAATGTAAAAGCCACGCGGGGGTTATTATTGAGTTTATCTATTCAAAATAAAGCTGGTAATTGTCTTATTATCTGTATGTATTGAATAAAAATTATTATTGCTATAGGTGAAGAAAATTGATTTCACAGTATGAAAACATGATAAATAATGGTATGTTCTAAAGCTAGTAGTGAAAAAAATCAGTTATTTGACAAAATGGTTTAACTCTATATTTTTTAATTGAAAAATAACGAAATATTGTTTAGACTATTAAAACTTAATGCAAAATTAAATAATTCAAATGATTCAAAAAGCTTTTATATAAGCGCGGAGCTAACTCCATTTTAACCAGTTGTAATTTATTTTCACTCCATTCGCTCATAATGTAGCTATGAAAAATGGATAGGGGTAATTGTGTAATTACCTATGCGAATTTAACTTTGGTGTTATGCAAAATACGGATGGGACGACTCACGTCAATATTTATTACTGAAATGTATACAATGACGTAAAACCTTTTTTATTTTTTAATTTTTAAGTTTAATTTTCATCATAGTATATGATATTAGGGTGGACCTTATTTTTTTACTGCTTTAAAATTTTCATTAGGGTGTATCTGGAACATGCTGAAAATATGAGGGTGATGAAATTTCTCTAAGAGTCCCCTAAAACCGTAAAATTACGCAAAAATCCTTCAAAATGGGCTGTACTTGTTGTATCAGTGAAAAACTTAAAAGCCTTGAAATCTTAATTTGTTTCTTTTGAGTGTACAAAATTATGTACCAAATTTAAAAATGATCAGGTGCCGAAAATCCTCCAAACTTGCCCCTAAAATACTAAATTTGACGAATTTCCACCATAAATGTGAGAAACCTAAAAAAGCCTAAAAAAATATGTCAATCTGGACTTAACTTAATTTTATTTAATGTATTTTAATAATAAAAAATATTTTAACAAAAACTAAATGAGCTAAGCGTCAAATAAGAGCACCCAAAAAGGCCTCTTATTTGGCGCTTAGCTCGTTTTGTTTTTGTCAAAATTAAGTTAAGCCCAGATTGAAATATTTTTTAAATGCTTTTTTAGCGGTTTTCACATTTATGGTGAAAATTCGTCAAATTTAGTGTTTAGGGGCAACTTCGGCGAATTTTCTGCACCTGATAAAATCTTTTAATCATTTTGAAATATGATATACTAGGGTGGACCTTATTTTTTTATTGTTTTGAAATTTTCATTCTGGTTTATCTGGAACATCCTGAGGGTGATCAAACTTCTCCCAATTGGACCCCTAAAATCGTGAAATTACGCAAAAATCGTGAAAAATCGGGCTCTACTTTTTGTATCAGTGGATTTAAAAGCCTTGAAATCTTCGTTTTTTTTTTAAGTCTACAAAATTACATGCCAAATTTCAAAATGAGCAAAATATTATTTAAATGTTTTGGGTTTTATTATTAAAATTATAATATCGGGTAGTATAAGAAAATATGCTGCCGCGTATATAAGTGGTTTAAGTGTTATTCATTTGGATTAAGATAATATTTTTTTCTGTGTACAGACTTTGTAATTTTAAATCTAAAATTATGTGGTTGATGTTTAATCTGGAATGGAATTTTGTTCATTAAAATTATTTTATCTAAACCCAAGATTTTGAGATTAGATTAGAATATATTTTGGTCTTTTGTTTTACATGTTTCTAAATCCTTTATTTCACCATTAACTATTAAATTTTTGGTCATTATTTTTATTTTAATCACCTGTATAGGTACTATTTACGGCTACAAGAAATTCAATCAAATGTCGAAAGAATCTAAACCTACTTCTCTGGCTTAGGGTCACTTCATCTAGCCTTACTTTGTTCTTTCGTTCTTGGCCGTCTGTTTTTGCTTTTTGTACTTTGCTTTTTTCTAAACCAGAGCAAAAACAGACCAAGCACAGAATAACAAAGTGAGCCCAGATGAAGTGACCCTACTTGGTACAGAATGGTACAAATGGTACAAAATGATCATAATTTGCGTTACGTAATACTTAAAAAGTAAATGTTTTTGACTTAATAATTTTATAATTTTACTTAAATTATTTAGTCTCAAATATTTTCTAACTAAAAATTGACAAAAAAAAGTTACCCGCAGTTTAAGCGGCAATATTCACATAGGTATATCATTAGGGTGGATCTTATTTTTTTTATTGTTTTAAAATTTTCATTCAAGGAGTAAAAGACTCCCAAACCAGAAGTAAAAAACAAAAAAAAAATAAAAATAAAATATTCATTAAAACTGCGGCAATAAGAGAGACTAACAATTTTAAAAACAGTTCCAGTGGCGTACCATGCAAGTCCTAGAAGATGGGGCAAAAAACCTAGTTGTATTTTTTTTGTTCCTGCTAATACAAAAATACTTTTTTTAATCATTCAAAATAAAAACAAAAGTAGAGAAAGTTTAAGCGTTAAAACAAAAAAAGAATCAGTCAAAACCATTAAGTAGTTTTGAAATATTGGAATTTAAAAAATGTAATGAGATTTTAAGCGTTAAATAAATAATGTTTAAAAATAATTTTACAAAAATACGCCATTCTCAGGAAGCTACCTGATAAAAATCTTTCGCAAAATTTTGCCGGAAATAGTGCTCCCTCGATAATTAAGGCTTCGTTCAATATAATACTATTATATTATATAATAATATAATTGTATATAAGGAAACGTTATTTTGGACCCCACCCCTCCCCCCCTAAAGCAGTCGTTGCATTTTCGTCATTGGGATTAATATTCGTAAAATGTATGTAAAAAACCACAGATACCTAACCTAGTATCACTTATGATATTACCCCTGAAAATATATCTTAAATATCTCTCTATAAAGGAATTTTGGTTACTGCACGGCACTGTTTGATTCTCTCGATTCAAAACTTGATTAAAATATATGGTAGAAATAACAAAGGTTCTGGCTTATCTAGTCGGCGTGTTCCTACATCTGTTAATTAAAATTCAATGGTTTTAGAGACGTCCTCCAACGTTTCATTAACAGTCCGGCCACTTCACGGCCTATACCTGAATGTAAAACAACTCGGCAAAGTCAATATTCATATAGAGGGTAAAAAATAAATAAAAAACCCTTTGCTAAAACTGACAATTATCCTAGTTACATCGGCACTCAGTGCTACTAAGAGTGCCGATGTATTGAAATCTTCGCTGAAAAGTCAAAATCTTTGACCACGTTTTTTTTTGCATTTCTCGACGTTTTAGACCCTTCTGAGTCGAAATCAGTAAAAAAAAATTGCGTCCGTCTGTCTGTCTGTCTGTCTGTCTGTCTGTCTGTCTGTCTGTCTGTCTGGATGTAAACTCTCTAACTCCATTTCTACATGAGATATCGACTTATGGTTTTTTGCATATTGTTTCTTATCGTATTCCGAAGAGCTGATTAGATTTTGGGGGTAAACGATTGGGGGTAAGGGGGTAAAAATAGGGTAAAACTCCTATTTTTAGCGTTTTTTGTTTATAATTAAGGCAATTATTATTGTATTTGGTTAATTTAGCACTTATATAAAAGATAATTTTAAATTGGTCAAAAAATGTTAAAAACAACGTTTTCCTAAAACGCATTGTTCTCTAGATATTGGCGTTTAAAGCAGTAAAAGGTTTTTTTAGCATATATTTATAACCCGATTTCAAAAAATTATATTTTAAATAAAAGCTCTTTTTAAGCCCTATAAAAAATGTTATATACAGTTTTTGCTAGAATATAATGTTTTAAAGATACAGAATTTAAAATCAAACAAAACACTTAGTTTAAAATTTGCAAACTAGATGGCTCTAGTGTACAATAGTGCCGATGTTTTGACAAGGTGCTTGCAACGTTTCATCTAGTTTAAACTACGATATTTTTTAATCCTTTGAGTTAATTTGACTTTTTTAATTTTACATAATTCTGCAAATTTCAGGATCCTACATAAAAAAGTAAAAACGTTAAGGGGGGTGAACCACCTTCATGAAACACCCGGTATAGTTTTTTTTTTATTTTATATCATTGCTTAAATCACTTAAATTTAAATTTTGCCCTAAAGATAAAAGTCTTTACTTGTACAAGATAAAAAATATAAAAACAGTTCGCTAGAGCTTATAAAGAATCAAGTTAACTATATTTCAGGTGAATGTGCATTTGTCAATTCGTAGCCCATACTTTGAGAATCACCCGGTATACAAACAAAATTTGTAAAAAAAAGAATCATTAAATTTTTGATGCCAAAGCGTAGATATAAATTACCGGCATATATTTCACCGAAGAAAAATGTGGCCCAATACAACACACCAACATAAAAAAGTTCGATTTTTAATTAAGACTTTTAATTACTCTTAATTTATTTTATTTTTAAACACCTGAGCAAAATACTTAAGTTTTTGTGTCCATTAAGCGATTTTAAATTACATTTTGGTTTTTAGAAGAAAATCAGCTACTTAAAGGTGATATTTCAGTTTCCCTAACATTTTTTATTGCTTTTTTACGTTAGCCCGAAAAAATTGTGATCACGATAACTCAAAAACGCTTGAAATTTGAACCATATGTTTCTTATACGAATTCTCCAGTATAGTAGAGAAAAAGATGCAAAACAACTTTACACTACGATATTTCAAGAAATCTTTGACATAGAGACTTGAAATTTGGAACAAAAACAAGAAAATCTTTGTTCCAAATTTCAAGTCACTGAGTCAAAGCGTTTTTAAAATATCGTAGTGTAAACTTGTTTTAAAAGCGACTTGCATCTTTTTTTCTTCTATATTTTTGTTTTGGGTAAAAATTGGGGTTGGGTAGTGGGGGTAAAAACTATTATTTTGTCATGGCTCGTATAAAAAACTTGTAAAAAGTGAAAATCTGATTTCTTTTTAATTTTTGATAATTACACAGCCACACAAAAAAAATTCATATTCCAGATACTAGACCAACACATTTTTATATTTTCGGGGTCGCTGAAACTAAATCTGACCTCAGAATTGCTCCATCAGGTCACAATTTTTTTCTACAATTAAAAACATCAGAATTTAAGGAATTTACACACATTTTTTTAAGTGTTTATGTTTTATATTTTATTTTTAACCTCGTACTATTCTTCTTAATTAAGCATCCCCTAAGTCCAGGACTTGTGTGGGCTAGTAGTAGAGGGAACCACCGGCTTTAATTGACTTTCGAACCAATATATCTAGGGAGTACGCCTTCGCCAAATTTCAATTATTAATTAACTGAAAAAGACAATCGGCGCCAATGAGGTTTGAACTCACGATCATTAGCTCAGTGACAATGCTATATCGATGCCTTAGACCGCTGAGCTAATCTCCCATGAGAAAAAAGTTGTGAACTGATGGAGCACTTCTAAAGTCAGATTTGTTTTCAGCGACACTGAAATTATAAAAATGAGTTGGTTTAGTCTCTGGCACATAATTTTTTTTTGGGCACGACAACAAAAAAAATAAAAAAAATTCATGTGCCAGAGACTAGACCAACACATTTTTATATTTTCGGGGTCGCTGAAACAGCATCTTACCTCAGAATTGCTCCATCAGGTCACAACTTTTTTCTACAATTATCCGAAAAAAAAGAAATCAAATTTTGACTTTATACAATTTTTTTATACGAGCAATGAAAAAATAATAGTTTTATTTATTATTATTATTATTATTTTACAGGTAGGCGGCATAGCCGGTAAACTGTATAGTTAACAAAATATACGAAATAATTACATTGCCATATTCTAAATATAACTTAAAATAAAACTTAAACTAACTAGTTTTAATTTCTAATAACACAGACAAAATCACAAAAGTAAGAGCAGGGATCATAAAAAGGAGTTCCAAGCTCTATCAAGTCTATTTTTAAAACTGTTGACACTGGGTGCTGAAACTATATCTTCTGTGAGGGCATTCCAGTCATTCACCACGCGATTACTAAGAAAGTGGGTTCTTGGAAGCTTTCGGCAAAAGTCTTTCTGAAGTTTTAGAGAGTGACCTCGGAGTCTTTCATTGGGGTTATGGTGAAAGATTTGAATACTACAGGAATAGTGGTTATGTAAAATTTTGTAGCACTCTATTAGGTCACCTCGTCTACGGCGGTTTTCCAAGGTGGGCAGGCGGAGCACTCTGAGTCGTTCTTTGTAGGGGAGATGTCGGAGTTCTCTTGGTAGCTTTACGTTGGACTTTCTCTATAAGATCTATGTCCTTCTGGAAGTAGGGAGACCACACCACCATAGCATACTCAACAATGGGTCTGACGTAACTTTTATAGAGTTTGGTGAACATCTCAATATTGATATCCTTGAAGCTACGATTGATTAGGTAAAGCAGAGTGTTGGCTCGCTTGACAGACTTTGCTACTTGGTTTTCCCATTTTAGGTTTGAACAGATAGTGACGCCAAGGTCAACCTGTTCATCAACGCGATTAAGTCTGGTATCGTTGAGTATATAGCTTAGGTGGGGGTTATTATTTCCAATGTGCAGCACAGAACACTTTCCTATATTAAGCCTCAGCAGCCAGTCCTTGATCCACTTTTCAAGTTGATGTAGGTCTTCGTACATGCTACCATGATCATGATGGGTTGCAGAAAAATTTCGAGTCATCAGCAAAGAGGGTGCCATCACATAGCATGTTCAGTGCAATATCTGCTATATATAGCAAGAACAGAAGGGGACCGAGCACTGAGCCTTGTGGCACTCCACTGATGACTTCATATGGGTCAGAGAGAATTCCTTCAACAATCACCTGAAAAAGCCTGCCATTTATGTACTCTCGGATCCATTCTAAAAGCTTATCCCTAACTCCATAATGGTGAAGCTTATAGATCAGTCTTTCAAATGGGACAGTATCGAAGGCCTTTTCAAAATCCAAGTAAATGTTGTTATGTTTGTATTAATATTTTATTACAACTTTTACTGTTCCCATCAGTATTTTTTTTTAAGAATATTTTAAGAACGTTCTAAGAATCTTCTTAAAATATTTTATTGTGCTATTATAGCTTATAGCTTATGTGCTTAAAGCACATAATATGTGCTATACTATAATATATTAGGGGTGTCGCTTACTGTCATATAGGAACTCTATTAGTTTTTAACCAAAGAACTTTTACCTCAAAAAGGGACATGATGAAATCTACCGTTTGCTATGTTTACACTTAGTACGCGTAAAGAGAGAGAAATAATATGTTAACTCACAGTCTAATGTCGTAAAATGACTGACAGGGGTACAGTGTTGCCGATTGGAAACATATACTTTGGATATTTTATTGTAAATTTTAAGAAACCTTAGTTCTGTATGAGTTTTATATGAACTAGTAGTTTAATTTTAATAGATTTAAATATACTATATTATTAAACATAATTATAGTATACACAATAAAGTTTTTTACATTTTTAATTTAATTATAATGATTTGAATTCATGATAAGGTAGAAACTACGCAACATCGCTACTAGGTAGCCTAAAAGTCGACTAGCGACATCTACATTTTAAACCACAAAGCTGTATCGCGTTTCTGTTAGTAAATAAACAAACAAAAAGATGACTCCTTCATAAACATTGGTCTGAAATTACTTATTGAGGTAAAAGTTTTTTGTTTTTAACACTCGACATATTTTTTCGCACCAAAGATAATCAAATAAATTTATTTATTTATAAGGACTCAATTAAAACGTAATTTATTACGAACGTATTAATTTCATCTGATAAAACGGTTCTATGTTTTAATAAATGAAGGAATGCTGTACAATATTGCGTGTATTGTTACATGTTAACAACTAATTGAAAGACGGCAAGCAATGTATTGTTTTTTAACTCTCCACATCTCTTTAGCGAAGAATTTAATTTAAATTTACAATTTTATCAAAAATTATTTTAAGTAAGATGGTTTTCACGCTGGTGAATTACCCCAATCCCGCAAAATACTAATTTATTATATACCATCATAAAACCACTGAATCCTCTTCTCACTCAAAATATACCACACTCTCTGTTGTAAAATACCTGGGCATATCAATCGACAACAAACTGAAATTCAATGAACACTTCCCAGTAAAAAAGATTCCCCATTTTTTACCTTCGACCATGAAATGGATTTTTTATTATTAGATTCACTTACCTCAAAAGCCCAATATACCAAATTTTACAAAAACTATCCCCCGCTCCTCAGAAGGTGGAGAGATTCACTTTTAGCAACCTCAAAAACCCCAATATTTCAATTTTCACTAAAACTATCCCCCACTCCTCAGGGGGTGAAATTAGAAAAATGTTATTATCAGATTCAGATTCGCCGACCCCAAAAACCCCTATATGTATACCAATTTTGACGAAAATATTTAAAAATATTTACCCACTCACCGCCGCGGGGATGAGAAAAAATGTATTATCAGATTCAGTTTCAGCAACCTTAAAACCCCTACAAAATGTATATTTCCCCATTTGCCCCCTTGCCGCAACCCAATGTTCACCAAAAACAATCCCGAGCGAGAACTTTTGGTAACATACTCGTATGCCAAATTTCAAATCTATAGCTTAAAGCGTTCTTAAGTTATTGTGTACACGAGATTTCCCTGACAGAACGACCGACCGACAATTCCTGCTCAAAATTGATTTATATCGACATAAAATACGTAAAAAAAAATTGAAAATTTTTGCACCAATATAAGGCTTTCCCAAAAGAGCATCCCACTTTAGGTCATTAACTTACAAACACGAGTTAGCCTTCCAAACCTAAAAAAATATATAAGATGCTATAAATATGGTGCTATTTTTCTAACTCCCTGCAGGGAACTAGCCCTCAAGAATACTGAAATTGCAGAGACTAGCTGCCAAAGGAAGTTGGCAGCTAGTCAGAAGTTATCGTGGTAACAAATTTTACCGGAAAGACCGGCAGAGATTTTTTTTTCAAGGAAATTATCTTGTTTGCATATAAAACGTCGAGAGGCCTGGAAAAGCATTTAAAACAATGATTTAAAACGCAATATACTATCCAATATGAATAGTATATTATGGAATGCGAAGCATTACATATCTTCACCGCTTGTTTTTTTCGTTTTGAGCAAAGCTGAATTTCAATTACTGCTGTGCCTGGCACGAATAGCATTAAACTGAAATGATTTTTACACTATGAATAGATAACTACTTTTGTAATAATTGCAAATTTTCATTGCATTTTTTTTGTCGAAAATATCAATTAAAAATTAATAGGTTTCATTCATAATTTTTAAAAGGTACCTGCGTCATAGGTTTTTTCTTGCGTCCTCTCGCTTTTTGGCTCTTGTTTTAGTGATGTATAATCGGGACGCAGGCACAGGTGCGAATCCAGGAGAGGTGGAGGTGGGGCGGCCGTCCCTCTCCCAAGTTCTTTTAAGGAAAATAATGGATTTAAAAAAATAGCTATAGCCCCCCCCCGCGCATTTTTCCAAGACATATTTTGCCCACCCAGGGCCGTAGCTAAGACACTTGAAGGGGAGGGGCTGAAGTGGCGCCTCTCCTGACAAAAAAGTGACGACTAAAATTCATGTTAACGCCGCAGGTAAATTTTTTTACGAATTCTGTTAATTTCTGACCTTTTTTTATTTGATATTGTAAAACTCAAGTTTTAGAATCCTAAATTAAAAAAAAAACTAGCGCCATAAGGAAAAAATGGCGCATTCACCAAAAATATAATTTTGAAGGTATTTCTATGCTAATATATCTCGCTGGGGGGGGGGGGGCATGGCAAAGGCGATAAGTGAAACGGACACTTCCTAGAAACTGGTTCGAAAGTCAGTATAGGCCAGTGGTTCCCTCTACTACTAGCCCACACAAGTCCTGGACTTAGGGGATGCTCAATTAAGTAAAATAGTACAAGGTTAAACAAACAAACAATAAAACAATAAATTATACCATAAAATACACTTTTTAATAAAAACCTATTACTCAAATGCCTAAATTCTCCTATCAAGTAATGCCTTCCTAAAAAAACTAAAAATATTTTTACTCTCCTCTTGGCACAAATGTACAGCTTCCTCATATTGCTGTTTTGTAAAACGCCCCTCTGTGTGTGAAGCTATAACTTTACCTTTTATATTATCAAACACCAAAATATACCTTGCCTTATTTTCTTTTAAATCGGATGGCTGTGTTAATGTTATTTCCTCTTCATTTGTTAAAAAACAGGTTACTGCAGCAAACATACACTTCATATCAATTCCTGAGTCCAAACATGCTAAACAGGATGCATTTATAGCACAAGAAATAAGCTAAAAGAGAGAAAAAGTTTTTTTATTAAATCTAAAATTGTTGTTTAAAGGTATACCTGTCCACTATTTTGCATTTCTTGGATAGAAACTAATACAGCAGATCTAGGATGCATTGATACAACTAAAGCTGTCTCACAAATGTTTCTTATTATGGATTCGTAAAGCCTATCTTCAACTCCTAAAATATTTATCGTATTAAAACGTTTTATATTACATTTTTTGCTACAAACCTGGTAGTCCTGCTTTTGGTCTATAATGGCATTCCACAGAAGCTTTATCTATTGAAAGTTTTTGCATTTTAACTTCTACAGGGCCATACGCACCTGCGATAACTGTAGTTTCTCCTAAATTATACAAAACATTGAAAAAGTTGCATTTTTTACAACAAATTAAAGACTTACCTTCACTAAACATTACAGAACCATCAGGCCTACTTAATACTCCAAATTCACAATTTAAAGAAAGTTTTTCCATTGTAAATTACAACTTTTAATCTCAAATAGAAGTTTATGTATTTTTTGAGGTTATGTTTACTACCACATGTGCGGCGGGAAATTTAAATTATAAAACAACTATAGTCGGTTTCATCAAGCAGAGTAAATAAAAATCGCACAGTAAATATTTTTACAACAGGTTTGAATAGTATATGTTTATGTATAGAATATAGTTATGTTATATAAAATAAACTACGCAATATATTCGCACATCCAATATTCGAATTTGTTTTGAAAATATTCACTGTGACCATAAAAAAAATAAGGGAAAATAAAAATTTTATTACAAAATATTTTTTATACTGGATTAAACCTCATATATAAAATTAAGTTACAGTTCCTTATAACTATGTACTACAACATGCATGTTAAAAAAGTAATATCCTTAATTTTGAACATTAAATTTTAATAAATTTACAAATCAGCAGTTGGAGCAGAGGTCTTACTACTTTGTAAAAGATGGAATGATAACCACCAGCATAAAACAGGCTGAGCAACAGCAATAAATAGCAAAAAGTATAATCGTCTCTTATTACCAGATGAAGTCTGTTGACCATAATAACTCTGTGTTTGCTGCGAATTTGTCTCTGTTAAAACTTGCGCTTTTAATGATCTCACCAAGAAAAATGCTAATGCCAAGTTAAAATAAATTAAACAAATGTAATATCCCATTTTGCCCGCAACAAGATACACTAAAATACTAAAAATGGTGCCTACAAATTTATAACCACTGTAAGCTAAAAGATCTAAAGTACGAAGACTAGTTTCGACATGTATAACATATAGAGTACAGCTGTATATTGCTAGTTCAACAATACACCATGCCAATGCTGAGGAAGCCAAAATTCCAATCTGCTCAGGACTAAACCGTTGTTGCATTCCTAGTACTAGGCCAGCTACAAGCACATAAGTAATGTATGCCATTGTTGGTATATATAAATCTGGAGCGTTTATTTCATATCTGGGTGGGACAGGTCCATCTTGCTCATATTTAACAGACCAATCCTAAAAGAAAATATTATTTTTATGTAATTTTATAGCTTTAAAATTTATTGAATAGCATTTAAGTTTTTTTTTTCTATAATTTGCTTAGTGCTTTACCAATTTTATTAAAGCAAATTAAACCTTACCTTGTGTGTGAATGGGAAGAAGATTAAAATTAACTTAGAGATAACATATTTGGTATCAACTGCAAAATAATACTTCAATTTCGACACAGGAACATATTTTTCAACTTCTTGTTTTATCATTGTAGTTCCAGCCCCTGCAAGCTAAATAAAAACAATAATTAACATTTTTTATTGAAAAGCCATTCAAAATTCATTTTTGTTTTAATTGATGATTATTTCTTTTATAAATTTAATCTTACCTGTTGTCCATATTGCATGGCCATATCTTGTACCATTGGTTGTCCAAAAACCCCCATTTGGGGCACCCCCATTTGAGGCACACCCATTTGAGGCTGAGACATTGCAGAATTATTAAATGGCACCTGTGCCTGTTGTCCATTATAGTAACTAGTATTTTGGGGCTTTGGGGATTGGAATCCTGAGTTGTTAAAGGTTTGTTGATGTGGTTGCTGTTGATTTATATAATCTATAAATAAATAAATGATTTTTTAAGGTTTTTGCTTATCGATACTACTCAATTATGAAAGTACCTTGTTGATATGGGTTATTTGGCATTTCAGAGTCTAAATTAGGGTACATATTAGGTTGTTGAGGGCTTGATGGGTCATGTGGATTGTATCCCATCGCATTAACATCGCTGACTCGTTTAATTTTTCTCCCAAAAGCTACAAAACAAATATTGAGGTTAGGATTTAAAATAAAATTTTATTAAAAAGGATTTACTTACAAGGTCTTCCACCTGTATTTGCGTTATAGTTCATTTTGACCTAATAATTGGTTCTTAATGTTTACATTAAATATATTACAGAGATATTTTAGAAAATATTGAATTAGACACGTCACTCAGACATCTGTCATGTTGACAACAAAATAATTTCTTGTAAGAAGAAGAAACTTGCGATTAACACTTGTAATGTTCAAATCTAAATAAATAGGAATTATTCTGAAACGGTAATGATATTATTTATAATTTAAAAAATAAATAGCAAATAAATTTAGATGACAACGAATTTGTTTTTCAATTTTTGTTTTTTTTTACGATAGATGGCACTGAACTAGAAGAATAGATTACTGTAAGGTAAAACTATAAGTGGGTGCAGCAGGTTTACTAAAAATAACATAGATGTCACCCCATGTCCTACACCAAAGTTTTCTTCAAAGTATTTTATATTTAATTAAGGGCCACTTGCACCAACTCTTAAACTGGGATTATCTCGACTAAACTGAGTTTAAGTTAAAAATGCTGTGTTTTGATTGGTTGACTTACAATTTAAACCAAGTTTAAAGTTAAAACATCGTTGGTGCAAGTGACCCTAATCAGTTTAATAATACCAACATATTATTAAAATAATTTTTACCTAATAAATAAATATATCTATTACCTTATTTGTTTTAATTTTATTTATTCCAATCTTTATCAAAACCGATTTCAAATGGAGTGACCTTAAACTTGCATTTACAGATTCCATTTTTTTTAGTTGTAGAATATTCCGCTAGATGGCGTTAGTATGTAGTAACTGTAAAAATACAGTAATTAATTTCAAGACGTCATTTCGGTCGTCTTTGTAGTCAGATTTGACAGTTTTCTAATGCAGTTCGGTGAAAAAACTTGACTTGGGTGCGAGTAATGTTTGTTAGTGCGAAAAAAGCATACGAGACCATCTCGGTTATACTGTTTTACTCAAAAATGTTACTAAAATTAATCGACGCGACTGAGATCTATTTAAAATGAGTGATAAACCAAACAAAACATTAAGCGGGGCGGGGGCTTCTGCCCCTAACAAAATGACTCTTTATGCAACAGGGGTTGATAGGACTCCAGCAAATTGCATCCCTAGGTAAGGGTCTAAGTTTTAGGATAGCTTTAATTCAACTTTCCCTGTAAAACATTAATTTTTGATGTGGAAAATGCATTGTTTATGATTGGGACTACTCTAATGTTATTTACAATGCTCGGTATGTTTTGACGGTAATTATGCACGTATTGTAAGATTTATTCGTTATAAACAAGGGGAACTATGGCATTGAAACGATATTTAAACGAGATACGGCATTAAAATTGCATGTTGTAATGTAATTTGTGCCCTTTCAAACATAATGTTCTATGACTAGCTGCATGACCCGTTTCTCGCACAGTTAAATCTGATTTCGTTCAAATTTGAACCAATTTAGGTAATTCTTTCAATTTGGAACAGTTAAATTGTTCCAAATCCCAATTTAGGATAGGTCAAGTAGGTAAACCCAGGTAATATACCTCATAGCTACCTGCTATACTTTTTGTGAAATTTATTGTTGGCAAATATGGAGGTGGCTCAGAGACTCTGGGCGGCGAGAACCGGGTACAGGGGATACCGATTACCGAACCTCGAGGGGCCCTGGAATGCCACACAAAATGAATATTTTTTTTTAGAAAGATAGGGGCCTTGGTTCCCTAACAGCACACTTTGTTTCTAAGAATATTCTAAGAAAGAAAAAATATTCTTAAAAATACCTAAGAATATTCTTAGAACATTTGTGCTATTAGCTGAAATATTCTTGGGTAAATGGTTCATTTTAACAATGTGCTAATGACACATGAAATAAATATGAATCATATTTAAATTTGTTGTTTTTTTAATTATCATACCTTTGCATAGTTAATGCTGATTCATTTATCTTTAATTGCAAATATATTTATAAAAGTGTGGGTCTGACTAAAATGCGGAACACGTATTGCGGAACGGATAGTACCCAATTTAAATGATCCGATAAACTTGAAACCGAGGGGTAAGCATCACTCAAAAACTTGTATAATGAATTTTGAAATTCCAAGAAATTTTTATATGGTCATAGACCAGAGGAATTCGTATTCCTCGGGTCTATGCAATGAATTCCAGGGATGCTAACCCCTCGCTTGAAATGTTACATTTTTACTTTTTCTATACCATACTTAAATTTTATTAAATAAACACCATAGGTCAAGATTTTGGATTTTTAGTCCGCGGAACGTTCATTTAATGTTGAAAATGTATTATTTTGCTGTACGCTACGGAACTAGCTTTAATAAATCGGATCGGATTGACTTGAAACTTCACATTATTACTAAACACAAATGCATAGAATAACATATGATTTTTGACATGGTTAAACTAACCTTATTTTTTAAACAGGCATAACCCCATTTAAATAATCCACATTCACACAACTAAATTTTATGGAAAACATGAAATTTTACTTAACCCCACTTTTCCAGTTTTGTTGAAATCAACTGTACCCTAGTAACATTGATCTGGGATTTTTTCTTGACCAGAGTACTTGACAAAGTTCTTTGTAAAGAATTGGACAATTCTTGAGCAAGATAATTAATTAAGATTCTTTATCCAGACTTGGGCAAGACTTTAGCAAGACTCTGGAAACAGAGCGTTTAGTGATACTTTGTCAAGTCTGTTCTTCAAGTCTGTAGCAAGATTTTGACTTGGCCAAGAATCTTGACTTACTCTTGCGAAAAACGCTAGAATCCATGAGCGCACACTTCTCCATTCTTTCTCACTGAGACATGGAAAATTTAATACTTTAGTGGTTCTCATTTGAAATCTCGTTTACCTATAGTCTGATCAACAAGTATGATTTGATCATGATAGAGATTACTTTTTATGAACCAATCATCTTTTTGCAAATTTAATTATTAATGAAAATAATGATAAAAAAAATTGATTTCTTGTCATTTTTTTTTTGCTACATTCTTGCTCAAGACTTGTCCAAGAATCTTGACGAAGTATATGTAGCAATTCTTCGATAATTCTTGAGCAAGAATCTGTCGACAATATCTTGCGCCAGCATTGTCAAAATCTGGATGCAGTTACTTGATCAAGAATCTTGAGCCAGACTTTTTCAAGACTTGACAAAAATTGTTACTAGGGTATTAACTCTAACCATTTTAAAATTTCAACCCCATTACGCAAAATAATACGTACAAATGTTTCTTATATTATTTTTTTATTGATTTAGTTCCTATTGACTCGGTTTTTCGCGGAAAAATGTATTCAATAACATATAAATTATACAATAACTGATTCGTGGAACTAAATGTACTAAATTTTTACCTCAAAACGTGGAACATGAAATTCGATATATCTATACATGTTATCTAAGTTATATTAAAAATTCCTTATCCACATTTTGATAAAGAACGGCCATCTCAAATTTCGGGTATTCTATTTCAGAGATAAATATATAATAATAATATATTTAGGCGGCATACATATTATCATTTCGTTTAGTATACACTCCAAAGTAGAATGGAGCTCTCTACAACTATAATTATGAAACAAAAGACGTCTACCCTATCTCTATCTCATTTGTGCTACACTTTCCAGCCAACCAAATAAATACTTTATTTGTTTTTCATACAACAAATACAGTATTTATTTGGTTGGCCGGAAAGTGTAGCACTGAGCGGCACGAACGAACATAGCTAATGTGAATCTGTAGAATAAGTTAATTCTACTAAAATTTAGATGGCGCCAGTAATTTCTTTAATAAAAATAATATAGTTACACTTTTCGCCCGGCCAAGTAAATATTGTATTTGTTCAACAAAGAACAAATACAGAATTTGTTTGGTTGGGGGGAAGCGGGAGTGTATGTATGCCTTCTATCCTTTTTGGGTACAACTTTTGTCCCTGTCTAATCTAACGGGAGAAATCGCCATTACCCTCTTATGTCGAGCTATCCTACTGTCAGATGAACTCGAGATTAATCGTTTTGGATTAGCTGAGTAAAATGTATGCAGGAGTGTGCAGGGGGTTACTAAATCGTTGGATACCACAAAAAAACATAGAGGAAAGTCGCCTAATTTCGGATACCATTTACAATGTATTCAATATTTAATACTCGGTATTACTTTTTGATATTTTTTTTTATATAACCAGATACAACTTATTATAGCGAACCATGATTTATTATAAAAGCAATTTTATTACAGTTTATTTTTTCCAAAAATCACGGTTAAAAAAAAACAGCGCATTTTTGTGCATTTGAAAAAGGGCTCCTAATTTCGGACATATCCGAAAAAAATTTTTCAAGAGTAGATCTGGATCCCATTGCTTATGTTTCTTGTTATTCCTTCACATTTAAGACGTAATTTAATCATTAAGCGATTTTCTACGAAATACTATAGGAACTATAATTTTAGATTCCCAATTTCGAATATCTTAGTATCTTAGGTAATTTTCGTTTTTTCAAAATTGTTTATCTTAGTTTGTTGTATCATTATAAAAAAAATAATTAATGGTTGGTTATCCCGAATAATAATTACCTTGCGGATATCCGAAATTGGGAATCAAATGCACAATAATGGTCTATCCGAAATTAGGCAACTTTCTGCTTTTTAGATTAGAAATTTGTAGAATGTTTACGTTTTCAAATTGCTTAATTATGAATAGTGGATCAACTTAACTAACATCATAACTTACCCAAGACAGAATCACGAACTTTTATAACGATTATTTATAAAATAAACAAGCATAATAATGCAACTGAGCACAAAACTGCCATTTGCAATATAAACGATTTGGGCTGCCATTTAAAGGGGAGAAGCTCTACCGTTATCATATTACAGGACGGATTTAGTTTGACTTTTGGCTTCACATAAAAGTAGGTTTCTGTTTACCTTTGCAGACAGTATCTTAAATACACTACTATCCGAAATTTGGAAACCATCCGAAATTAGGCGCATTTCCTCTATCTCAATTTTGTCTGATATATAATTTTCGATTAACTTTTTGTTGCTGAACATGAATTTCACCTCTATTTGTTGCCATCAGGTCTGGGTTCTGAGATAAATGCTACTGATTTTTTGAAAAAATAATATTAAGTATCATTATTTTCAGCCCTTAACAATTTTTCTAGGAACATTATATACCTAAAAGATGCAGTTTTTCACGCAGATTTTAAAAATGTTTAATTTTTTTAGATATCTTAGGGAAAGTTCAAGTCTCGGTTTTTTATTTTTTTTAAATCAGTAGCATTTATCTCAGAACCCAGACCTGATGGCAACAAATGGAGGTCAAATTCGTGTTCAGCATCAAAAAGTTAATCGAAAATGATATATCAGACAAAATTGAGAGATATGTTTTTTTTTGTGCAATCTGTACATAGAGGGATTGTTTTAGAAAAAATTGTTAAAGTAAAATTAGTTTATTAAAACGTTGAGAAAAAAATACTTTGACCAACAAAAAATTATGACAAAAAAATATATAAAGGCCAAAAAATGTTTTTTCTTGTATGCAGGGTGCTATAACGTCTTATTTAAATATTCCTAATTTTTAGGTGTTATTTTAATGTAAATGTAACTGACCTATCATTTTAAATTATTCTTGTCCGCTATAACTTTTGAATGTAAAATAAATAAATAAAACTAATTTAATTTATACCTATATTTAATGCCATGCTAAAAAATTTATTATTAATATTATTATTTTTATCCAATACCTACTTTTAACACTTAGTTTACCCAAGTGCCTCATGGGTCAACTTTTTTTTCTTGAATATATTATTAATAATATCTTACTAATTAATACTTGTACTGTAATATAAATGCTACGCATTCCATTATATACTATTCACAGCAAACGGTATATTGCATTTCCCCAGACACTTAAAAAAAAGAAATTGAAAATTTTATTTATTTTTAAATTTTCATTTACAAACATACAAAAAAAATCATTTTTTTTTTTTAGTTTTTTTTGCAAAAACGAAAAACAAAAATAAATTAAATAAAAAATTCTATATTTCTTTTTGCGAAGCGCGAAAAAAATTGATTTTTTTTAAAATTAAAAATCATAGTTTTTTATTTAAAAAAAAGTTTAACCCCTCATAACTTTTTTCTTTCAAAAACAATAGGGGTCTTCCCCTCATAGAACTTGACTTTTCCTGAAAATGTATAATAAATTTTAAAAAACGTTTATTCGAACGTTTGTTTTAAATTTATTAACTAAGGGTGTAATTTATGTGTATTCTATACCAAGATTATCGCCAAATCTAGAAAACTTAATATTTGGCAGGGAATTTTTGGCTTAAATACAAAATTTTTATACTAGCGCCATTGTGGCGACTAAAATCTGGACTGGTAGGTACAATTGTTGTAAGGGAACGTTCAATTATTACGTAACGCAAATTTTGATCATTTCGGACCCCCTCTCCTGTAACTCTCTTTCCCTATACCATTAACATGGGCGTAACACTGCAAAATGACCCCCCCCCCTCCAGGAGCGTAACGTAATACTTGAACGTTCCCTAAGGATTGTGCCAGCTTGTTTATAATTTGACCCCCTTTAGCCCCTCTGTTAAGTTAAAATTTAACTTAACTATGCAAACACATAGGTATTTGTAAATATTGTAAATATTTGTAAATAAATTATTCTGTTATTTTCAATAACTTATTGAATTGCTTGTACGTGAATTTAACACAGCCTTGGAAACTAAAGATAAGAATCCAATGTAGCAGTAATGAACTGATAAAAGGTGCGCCCTGAGAAACAAACAACTAAATTCTCTACACGGAAAAAAAATTATAGCTAAGGGAACTTTCCAGTATTACGTAATGCAATTTTGATACTTTTGGACCCCCACCCCCCCTTGTAACGCTATTTTCCTATACCATTAACATGGACGTAACACTCAAAAATGACCCCCACCCCCCCTAGGAGCGTTACGTAATACTTGAACGTTCCCTAAGAGCGTTATAAGGAATCGTTCAAGTATTACGTAATGCAAAATGTACCAAAATTCATACACTTCATACCTCGGTTCTCGCGTTATTCAAGGCTGTAGAGATTCATATTTTGGCTACCCCCGCCCTAAAACACCCCCTATTAGGGGGGGTAGCCAAAATATGAAATCTCTATAATCTATAATAACGCGAGAACCGGGACATGAAGTGTATGAATTTTGGTACAATTTGCGTTACGTAATACTTGAACGTTTCCTAAGGCATATACCAAGCAAATTTTATTTTCTTATTATATAAATATAAGGCTACCTGTTACAATGGAGCTCTCTACAACTAGAATTATGAAACAAAAGACGTCTACCCTATCTCTATCTCATTTGTGCTACACTTTCCAGCCAACCAAATAAATACTGTATTTGTTTTTCATACAAAAATACAGTATTTATTTGGTTGGCCGGAAAGTGTAGCAGTGAGCGGCACGAACGAACATAGCTAATGTGAATCTGTAGAATTTAGATGGCGCCAGTAATTTCTTTTTTAAAAATAATATAGTTACACTTTTCGCCCGGCCAAGTAAATATTGTATTTGTTCAACAAAGAACAAATACAGAATTTGTTTGGTTGGGTGGAAGTGGGAGTGTATGTATGTCTTCTATCCTTTTTGGGTAGAACTTTTGTCCCTGTCTAATATAACGGGAGAAATCTCCATTCTGGCATTCAGTGTAAAAAATTATATGATTGTTTAGTGAATAATATAATATAATAAATAGTATGATATTTATATCTTAAATAGATTTAATTATTGTCCGTGCTAATAAATATAATCGTTTCCAATTTATTTTTAACATTATTAGTTATCGTGTCCCTTATAATATACAGAGCGGTCCAAAAGTCACCCCCCCCCCCCTCTTAACTTTTGAACCAGTTGAGATATCGACTTCAAATTTGGAACTTTTAAATAAGACAACTTAAACTACCTTTTAGCATATATTTAATACTTTCAGCTCTTAAAATGTGGGCAGGGGGGCATGGGGGCACATTTTTTTAAATGGAAAGGGGGGTCGTGTAATACATCATTTTAAAGCTTATAAAATTCTTCATTTAACTCCATATTTTTAAATAAAAAAAAAATTGGTTTAAAATGGGTTTGAAAATGGGTATTAATGTCAAAATTCCTCTAAAAAAAAACAAATAATTTTTTTAAAATGCTTAATTTCATCATAAAAAAATGTTAATTATACTTTTAAACTAATTTTAGTTGACATAGATAAAAATTTATAATAAAAAACTTAAAAAATCGAATGTTTTAGCACAAAAAATTGAAAAATCAAAACCTTAAAAAACATTTTTAAAAAGTTTAAAAATAGAGAATTTTATAAGCTTTAAAAT